>JAADYC010000062.1:0-47023 GCA_023338135.1 Phytopythium kandeliae | reverse complement strand
CGGCGTGGACGTGGAAGCCGCCGATAACGAGCGACTATCCGTCCTGCTGCAGGCTGTGATGCGATACTGCGATACGATGTGGACATTGTGCGCTATCTGATTGCCGTCGACGCGAAAGTCGAGATCAAGATCGATGAGAAGATCACACTGCTGATGGGAGCTGTGATTGATAGTTCAGAAGAGATTGTTCGTGAGATTGCTGCTGCTGTCACTAGCTTCGAGGTGAAGGACGGCAAGACGAAGACTGTGCTGATGCTGGCAATTGAGAGGAAGTATGTCGATATCGTGTATTGCCTGCTTCAATTCGGCGCTAGTCTCGAAGTGAAGGATAACCACGGGAGAACGGCTCTGAAGGTGGCTCTGCGGATGAGCTCCTCGTAGTTCAATCAACTGCTGGGGGTTTCTGTCGACTGGGATTTGTGCTTGCGATGCTTGTGCTGGCACTAGGCTGCACGGCACAGGATACGCCGATTGCAATGGGGAGAGGCCATTGGTCGCTTGTGGCTAACACGCCCGTCCAATGGTACACCTGGTGCACGACCTTGCACTGTTCTTCGGCACTGCTCACTTTGATGTCCATGGCCAGTGTCATGTGCTCACGGCCCGCGCGCTGTCCTTCCATCGTACCGCGCGTGACCGCCACTTCCGCGCCGTTCCCTCGATGATTCGTGTGAGATAGCGCCACTCTACCGGCACCTGTTCGACCCGTCCGCCAGTCGCGACGCATGATTGCGGCGCGCTGGGCTAGTTGCCGAATCCCGCACCGATCGAGCGCAAGGCGCAGGCGCAGGCGCTGGTTGCTTCGAGCGGCCGCCATGAGACGCCTGCGTAGTTTCTCGAACACTCGCTAACCCCACAAAAAATACACATAGGAGGTCGAGAGCCTCGAGCGGCTCAGCTGCGTCATGAGCGGCAGCCGTCACAGGCGCATGCACGCCGTGCGTGTCCGCATGGAGAACCAGGTGTGCACGGCCGAGGAGAAACAGCAACGCGAGAACAAGATCATGAACGCCTTCAAGAAGATACTGAGCGAGCGCCTGGACAAAACACACGGCTCGAGCCTCGTCGAGGACATGGAGCACGCCTCGAAGCCGCTCGAGTGAGGATGCAGCGACCGCCGTCGCCGCTGCCGTCGCGAGACTGGAGAGCTCTGACGTGTCTTTGGGGCCGCGATGCCGCCGCGATTTGCGCGCTTGTGACTCGTCTATTTCCACCAATCACCGATGTTATCCGATTCTGAAAGCCAATCGCTGTGCGATCTTTGTCTGATTCAGTGTGCGTCGTCGGAGTCCGTTTGAGGAATGACCAGCTTGCGCGTCGTCAGCGAGTTCATTCGTCGACCTGCGGCCCCGAACGCGTCCTCGACCCTGCCGCCGCGCCATGAACTCTACGGCCGGCGAGCTGGAGCCGCAGCTGCTGCGCGTCGGCGTCATCGGCGGAGGCGCCGCGGGGATCAGTGCGTGCGCGTCCGTCTCCGATTGCCGGCGACTGGAGGCTGACTCTGCGCTGTGGCTTGCCGGCGGCAGTCGCGACCAAATGCCTGCGCGACGTGGGGCATGAGGTTGTCGTGTTCGAGAAGGCGGACGCAGTCGGCGGCGTCTGGAAGTTCGACGCCTGTGCTGACGCGCCGTCCTCCGTCCTGTATGAGGTACTGCCGCGGCGCATCACTCGTCTGTTGACGGCGCGCCGCGTGGCCACTGACGCCGTGCTGCCGCTCCACAGTCACTTCACACGAATCTGCCGAGCGCCATCATGCAACTCAAGGACATGAGCTTCCCGGAGGACGCGCGTAGCTTCCCATCGCACCGACAGGTGTTTGCGTACCTCCAGGAGTATTCGCGCGTCTTTGGCGTCGATACCTTGGTTCGCCTTCGCACTACTGTCACCAAGGCGGAGAAGACGGACGGTCGCTGGTGCGTGACTGCGATCGACGCGGACGGCCGCAAGTACCACGAGCCGTTCGACCGGCTGTTGGTCTGCAATGGACACTTCTCCAAGCCGCAGATGGCCGTCATCCCTGGCATCGAGCGCTTTACTGGCCGCGTCAGCCACTCGCGCAGCTACCGCTCGCCGGACGCGTACATTAACAAGGTGCCACCGCTACTGCTACGCTCTCTGCGCTGACGCTCTCCCGTTTCTGGTTGCGCTAACACCCTCGTGAGTCGCCGCAGCGCATCGTGGTCATCGGTCGCGGGCCATCGGGACAAGACATCTCGCTGGAGCTCGCGGCCAGCGGTGCCAAGGAGGTGCTGGTCGCGACACTCGACTTCGACCCAAGCGCCGAGCTGGACGCGCGCGACAAGCGAGTGCTCAAGCCCGCGGTCGCACGTGTGGCTGAGAACGGGGACGTGGTGTTCGCGGACGGTTCGGTCGCCTCGGACGTCGACGAGATCATGCACTGCACTGGATACCTCTACACCGCCAGCGACTTGGTGCCCAAGTCGCTCCTCTTCCCCGATGGCGCCGCGAGCGCTGCCGCTGCCGCAGAGCGCAGCGAGCGCGACGTCAAATGTCTGGTCGAGCTGCGGCGCGGCGCGGCGGCGCAGGAGCTCGTCGCCCCTCTGTACAAGCACGTGTTCGCGATCGAGGACCCGACGATCGCGTTCGTGGGCTTGCCTTTCAGCAACCTGCCGTTTCTGTGCTTCGAGCTGCAGGTGCGCTGGGCCGCGCGTGTGTTCGCCGGTTCGGTCGCGCTCCCCTCTCAGGAGCGCATGTATGAGGAGCTGTTCGCGCTCGCACGCTCGCTGGACGGCGGCGTCAAGTACCTGCACAAGCTCGGCGCCAAACAGAAGGCGTACTTTACGTAAGGCTCAGCGGCGCTCGTCGGAACAGTTGGATCGGCTCACAAGTCCTGCATGGAGGCTAACGTCTTTGTTGCTGTTGTCTGTCGCTCGCCTCAACGCAGCGAGCTCGCGGCGCTGTCCGGGACGCGCGTGGACGAGAGCATCCATGAGATGTACGCGGACGCCGGCTTCCTGCGCGCCAACTTCCCCTACGACTACCGCTCGGCCGAGTACCGCCGCGACGGCGTGACCGGCAGGTATGTGCGGCGCCTCGCGCTGTCGCCGCCACCCTCTGAGCTCGTGCAGGAGTTCTCGGGCTAGCGGCAAAGACCCGCCGCGCGCCTGCCGGCGGTAGTAGAGCAGCCGAGCTGAGCCTTTCAAGCGCATCACGGCAATCGCCTTCAGCATCCACAGACGGTTGAAACTGCTCCATTTCTCTGCATGCAGAGCGCATTCTCAGTTGGACAGCTTCAATCAGACGTGTGTTCTCGGACAGCGAACAAATCTCCCGCCGCCGTCGCTGGCGAATCCCAAATCGCCCACGGCGAGAGTCGAGAGATTCATGCAAAGCAGCAAAGGTGTGAGCCGCCGCGTCGTGGTGATTGGTGGCGGCGCGATGCGGCGCGGTGGGTACCGGTAGTTCGGCGCAACTCAAGTTCTGCGCACGAGTGCTGGCGCCTCTGACACCCGAGACTCGCTGGGTGTGCCGCCTTGCTGGTTTGCCTCGTTGGCATGGCAGTGTCGGCCGAGTAACTGTGCGACACCAGACTCGATGTCATCGTCTTCGAGAACGCGACACGACTCGGCGGCGTCTGGCGCTACAACGACGAGCCCGACCGCTGCGCGTTCCTGGTGCGATTACTGTGGCCATTGTGGCATTGTACCGAGAGCAACGGGCGTCTACAATTCATATCTAGCGCCGGCCGCCTTGCAGTCGCTGCGAACCAAACTACCGATGGCTGTCGCGCAGCTGTGCGGCTTGGAATACCCGTTGAGCGTACAGTCGTGCGCGTCGCACGCCGAAGTGCGCGCCTACCCGACGGTGTACGCTTCGCACATCGGCTCCGAGCAGCTCGTGCGTTTCGGCTCGGCTGTCACGCAGACAGCCAAGGCGGAGGACGCCGCTGGGAGCTCACCGTGTGCTGCTCGTCGTCTGGAGCGGAACCGCGCGGTTCCATGGAGCTCTTTGACCTTTGTTGGCAGAGTGCGCGTATCGTGGCGAATCGTTCGTGAGGGAGTTCAGATCTCGACACAAACGCCATGAGCGATGCAACTTGCTCTCTCCTTCACGAATTCTGTGCCGACCCTTTAGCTTCACGCGGCAGCGATTCCTGTCACTACCCGGCGTTTCACTCCTTCTCACTACTTACACATGCATCACTGTGTCTACCGTGGCCACTCATGCAGGAACACACGACCCACTTCAAAGGAGGCGCACTCGGTAACGCGGTGCTTTCACCAGACCGCCACAGCAACAGCCCGACACGAAGTCAGCGGTAGGTCTGGAGGTCCGTCGCCGAGGGAACTTGGAGGAAGGCTCGCGAAATTTCCCACACCATGTTCTCCAAGGCACGGAGGGTGAGGAAGAGCACGCGAAGCTCAGAGATGTGAATCCTTGGCGGCAAAGCAGAAGTTTATTGGTCTGTGGGTTTCCTTCATGAAAATCTCCGATCTCCTGCATTCTTAAACAGGTCTGAGCCGAGTCCGTGAATCCTCCAGGGTGGTGTGGTCTACACATCTTCTGTCTCTTCTCCTCTCTTGGAACCTACGAGATGTAGGAAGTAGAAGAGACGAAAAAAGAAGAGTCAAATATTGAATGCAGTTGGCCAGGTTCCTCCTATCCGAACGATTGGGTCTTGCGTCGGCAGCGTGCGAGCGACAATTTACACTGCATCCGAATGCTCCGGTTGGATGAAATTCGAGTCTGGTCGCAGAGGATTTGTCAAAAGTCAAATACAATCTTCCTATTGGCCAGCTGCAGCATGCGAAGAGCAAGTGAGTGAGCAAAGGATTCTGTCTGCAGATGAACCATTCTCAATTGCGACACGCTGTCGCAATAGTTCAGAAACCAACCTCACTAATACCTACAGAAAATTGGGATATCCGCGGCAGGAACGGCTTGGACTTGGTAAAGATTGTTCACGAGCTTTGTCGCTGGGTGAAAGTCGAGTTTCCACCAATTGAGGCGTCCGCATTAGCGAGGATTCTGCGATGCGTGAATACACAAGATTGAAATATTGATCGATCGAATCTCTACGAATTCGATGCTTCTTTCGCCTTGTCATGGATACACCCAAATTGATCACTCAGATCGTCCCAGTGATTAGTTGTGACTTCGAAGAGAACGCGCACGGTACCACATTGTGATACTGGGGACCAGTCAGTGAAGCTGATTGCTCCACTCTTTGGAGCTCCTACAGGTACATTGTGAAATTGGTCAAATTTCAGCGAATCACAACTGAAATCTACGAAATGCGAATGATCCAATTTTTGTATTCTTGTTGAGACAACTTTGAGCGATATTGTCATTTTGACCGCCTCTTGGCGATGATACCCCGTACAACGCGATGTAAGCGCGAAAAGCAAATTTTCGAATAAACTAGATGATTTGTATCGGTGTTTGGTGAAAGTAATCATTTCTGAACCCCCGTGTTGGTGCCGGACACTAAAATGCGTGCTGGCTGCGCTGCTTGGCGCCGCGGCAGGCGGACGCCTCGGCCTTGGCTCGCACCTCGATTGCCCGCCCGCATCCGACGGCGCATGCGTCGTCAGTCACTTGCCGCGAGCGCCGCCGCTGCTGGCGAAGAGCACGCTCCGTCGGCGTCGAGCTGTGCGGCTTTGAACCAGAAACCGGCGTCGACGGCAACGGCGGCGCATTGTCGCGCGGAGCGCTTCGAACGGTCGCCAACGCCAGCGCCGCGGGTCAGTTCCGACTATTCCTGCACTGGCCCACCCACGGCGCTCGCCGTGAATAGCTCGCCCCAACCGACGGCACGCACGTCGCAGCAGGCGAGCCTGGCGCCGGTCAGGCGGCCGTTCCGCCCGCCTTCGCCGCTCTCTCTAGCCGCGCAACCGCTCGCCTGTCGCCGAGTATAAATTACACAACGAGGCACCGCACCGCGCGGCGGCGGCGACGGTCAGCTCACTTTACAATCGCCGACGCACACCGGGCCGCCACGATGCGCAACATCTCCTTCCAGGACCTCTTCGTGGCGCCGCGGCGCGCCGACGGACCCGCCGAGCCGCGCCAGGTCACCTGCGCCTACTTCGGGCCGAGCTTCTCGCGCGTGGCGAGGCCCCTGGCGCCGCGCACGGCCTGGCCCGGCGGACTCGACCCTGCGCGCCACGCGAGGGGCTCCATCGGGTTCATCCTCGCCGAGGAGGCGGCGGCGACCAGGAGCGCGGCCGGCGCTTCGCCGCGTCTCGAGGCCGCCCCCAACGTCGCCGCCCGCGCCTGCCCCGCCCCCAACGCGTCCAGGGCCGAGATTGAGCTCGCGCGCGGCACGAGCACACTCGCGGCGCCCGCGACGCTCGCGACGCCCTCGGACGTCGAGTCCGCGCCGGCGGCCAAGAGAAAGAAGCGCAAGGCGCGCATCTGCAAGGAGCCCGGCTGCGACAAGTACGTGGTCGACCACGGACTCTGCATCCGCCACGGAGTACGTCTCCGCCCACCTGGCCGGCCCCCTTGATGTGTGTCGCTCCCGGTCGCTGATGACGCGCGTGCCGGCACAGGGCGGGAAGCGCTGCAACGTCGAAGGCTGCAACTGCCGCGCGCAGAACCGCGGGCTCTGCTGGAAGCACGGTGCGTCTCGCGCGCGCGGCGCTGGGCCGACGCCCACCCTTTGACCGCTCTCTCACCGCGCGTGTGCGTCGCGCAGGCGGGTTCACGATCTGCAAGGTCGAGGGCTGCGCGAAGCGTGCCAAGTCGCGCGGCATCTGCTGGTCGCACGGCGGCGGCACGCGCTGCAAGACGGAGGGCTGCCTCAAGATCGCCGTGTCACTGGGCCGCTGCTGGGCCCACGGCGGAGGTACGCGACTCGCCGATGGACTGCGCGAGGCGGCGAGCCACCCGACTGACGCCTCGCTCGCTCTTCCCGCAGGCAAGCGCTGCACGGTGGACGCCTGCAACAAGCCGGCGTCCGAGCGCACCAACAACCTCTGCGCCGGCCACTTTGCCTGGCGCGAGCGCGACGACCGCCTCGCGCAGGCACCGTTCGAGGAGAGGCGCTAGCTGGCCGTCAGCGGTGTGCATGCAGGCGCAGAGTATTCATCGCATTCAACGAGACAGCGAACGCGCGCCGCGATCATCTGTGAACCTAGCTACCCTCGCTCTTTCCTCCCTCCCGACTCGATCCCCTCCCGCTCGCAATCCTGGCAGTCCTCTCCACCGCTCGCGGCCTCGCGCTCGACTAGCGCCGAGATACCGGTAGCCGCGAGTCGCGGAGCCGCCGAACACCCCACCAGGCGCTGCCAGGCGCCGCGCGTTGCGTCGGCATCGCAGCCGCGACGCCACCTCGCCGCCCGTTTCGGCGCCAACCGCCGCGTCTTCGAGCTGACCCCGCGCGCATCCGAGTGGTGGAAATCTGGGTCGCTGCGTCCCATCACGAATCGCGACGCGGTGCGGCGTTCCGGCACTAACAACCGCATCTCGCGACGCGCGCGACGCCGCCAGGCGCGCCGGTGGTTTCCCCGGCTGAGCTGGGCACCTGACGGTTGCTCTCGCGGTTGTTGCGGCGCAGTGTCGCGTCTCGCTCGCTGGCACTGCCGTCGCTCGAGCGCGAGCGCCAACGCGAAGCGCCAAACCCTTGCGCGGGCTGTTCGCCGCTACAGACCGCCATCGAACGCGTTCGTCCGTCCAGAGCTGCTGCTTATAAATTACCGACCACACGCACACACACATACACACGCACTCGCTCACTGGTCCGTCCGTCCGTCCGTCTACATGCCGGCTACCCTAGTGCGCGCCGTGGCGGATGCAGAGTCCGTGGCGCACCGCACCCTTGCTGCAGCCGCCCACCTTGCAGCGCCGCCCGCCGCCGTGTGAGACGCACACGCGACCGCCCACCGCGCTCTTGCCGCAGCCGGGCATCTCGCAGCGCCGCCCGCCGCCGTGCGCGATGCACAGCCCGCCCTTGAGCGCCGTCTTGTTGCAGCAAGCATGCGTACACCGCTTGCCGCCGCCGTGCGCCGAGCACAGCCCGCCCGAGAGCGCCGACTTGGTGCAGCCGTCGCGCCGGCAGCGCTTGCCCCCGCCGTGCGCGATGCAGTAGCCGCCCTCCTTGGCGCTCTTGACGCACGCTGGGGCCAAGCAGCGCCGCCCGCCGCCGTGCGCGATGCAATAGCCGCCCGTCTTGGCGCACTTGGCGCACTCCGGCACCTTGCACAGTCGGCTGGGCTTGTGGAATTCGCAGAACGCGCCGAACGCGTAGCTGTTGGCCGGCCGCCGACAGTTGCGCCGCGAGCACGCGCCGGTCGGCAAGGCGCGCGGCGCGGGTTCGTCTGCGAGCAAGGCGGCCGGAAGCCCGGCGTCCGCGCTCGGGTTCACGATGAAGCGGAGGCTCATGCGCTCAGGCGCGAAGTCCGGCTCGGCGGCCGCCGATACGTCGACCGGCGACAAGGAGGCGCCGCTGACGGCGCGCATGAGGGGTCGCCAGTCCTCGTCCCGCCGTGCCAGGACGGGCGCCAGCGGCGGTAGTGCTCGGGGCTGCGTGAGGGCCGCGAGTCCTGGGAACTTGGCTCCGAACGACGGCAGTGCGCGCGAGTCCTGGGCGAGCATGGTCTCGGCTCGGCCGCCTTTGCTGCTGCTGCTGCTGCTAGGCCTGGAATCGGGGAATGGCCCGCCGAGAGGGCCATGAGCGGGGGGAGGAGCGCGCAGGCGGAGAAGCGGCCGTGCCGCCAGGCGGACGAATCACGCGATAGGGCAAGTCGACCCCTCCATGTGGAAATTTGGCGCCGTCAGCTTCGGATGGCAGACGGCGACGCCCCCCCCGAAACCGGACCCCATGCGCTTCGTCGGGGTATCGCACTTTGCAGGGCTTTGCCTGGCGCGCAGACTCGCTTCAAGCTTCTGACTGACGCCGAGATCCGGTCTGGCAGGGTTTCGAACAAGCGCTGACACTTTTTTTGGCGTCCCAGCCGGGGATGTGCGCAACCACGAAATTATCTGCGGGCCCAACGTGAGGACGGGCACGACCCTGCCAGTGCCACGCTCTGACCCGCCGCGGGAGCGCGACCATGCAGATCTCAGCCTCCGACGCGCCGACGACTCTCGATAGCCTTGAACAGCCTATATCGTGGAGGGGATCACTTGCGGCGCCACGCTGCCTGTCGCGATCTGCGATCGTTCATGCCCTCCCACATCGCAAGCCTGCCGCGTCCGCCTAAAAGCAGGGTTGCCCGCGCTCGCGCCGTCGCCCTAGTCGCGTGGCGCGGTGCCGACCGCCTTGTGCAATGCCGCGCAATGCCGCGAAATGCAAGGTCTGGAATGATTACTGCGGGCGACCTAGTTCAACGTGTGGACCTCCACTCTTTCGTCGCTCTCGCCGAGCGCGCCGGCTGCGATCGCACGCTCGCACGCCGCGACGCACTGCCCCCTCGCGCTGCAGCCCATAGCAGGCAAGACAACAATGACTCCGCAGCCGTGAGCGTCGCGGGTCAGCGTCCATGCGTGCGGGAACACCACAGCCCGCAGCAGCGATGGCGGTGTGCGCAGGCTGTTGACCTGAAGAATCACTCGGCGGTCGAAAGCGACTGTAGTTGACGCTATTCCCGAGCAAAGTGCTGCGCTGCGCATAGCTTTCCGGACCGATTGCATCGGCATCTGTTGCTGCCACTGGCATAGAGCCCACCACGTGACAAAACCAAACGGACCCAGAAAGACTTGCGCAAAGACGGGGCAAACGATGTCTGCGCAGCAGCAGCGCGAAAACCTCTGGACTGTGCCTTCAGCGTCGACACCCCAGACGGGGCCGCAGCCTGCCACCGCACTCGCCACCACCTGCGCGCGCAAAGGCAACTTTCCCGCCAGCGTTTCCGCCAAGCAGGCCACTGCAGACGGCTGGAGATCGCCGGCGGCGCGCCGTCACGTCGAGAGGATGCAGACGCCGGCGGATGTATCGCCATCCCGCGCTCGCAGCCTACCACGGAGCCATTGCGCGCTGCGTTGCCGAGGCCCCCGATACCGCCCAGCTTCGAGGTGGCACGCTGTCTCATGACCGCGACGGCTTTCTCGTTCAAGCGGCGTCGAAGGAGGCGCTAGACTCGCCCATGCCGCTGACTATTAGCCCTCCATCGACAGCGGCAAGGTCACCGCGGCTTGCCTCAGAGACGGCGCGCAAGTTTCAGGCGCTGTGGACATTCGCACGGCACACATAGGATGCGGCTGTGCTCATCGCTGCAAGTTGCAGACGTCCGCCGCTGCCAGCAGCAGTAACAGGCTGCATCCTCACACGCTGAGCAGCTTCTACAGCAGATAGAGGATCCCAGGCTTCACTGTAGGCCAATTGCGAGATCCACCGCCTTCTTGACTGTAGACGGCTTCCGTTGTTCGTGGCTCAGATGGACAACGCAAACAGCCATCCAACGGCCGTCTCAGGCTCCCGCAGACGATCGGCGGCGGCTGTCGCACTGGATTGGTGATTGACTCGACGACGGCAGCCGATTGTGTCGCTGTGACAGGCGCCACACTGCCACAGCCGAGCGCAGGAGCAGAGTGCTAATCGCCCACTCCGCGCCATCATGCCCACTCCAGCGCGACGTATTCGGCTCCACGGCCGATCACAGCTCTGCCCAGGCGACTCTTGCCGCGAGTGGATCTTGAGCCGTGCAGTCGCTTGAATGGCACGGGATGGATGGCGTCTGTCCACCCGGCTATAGCCCTGGATGGATGGTAGGCTGTCGCGCAGCCCGTGGAGTAGGCAAAACCCAAACAACACTAGATCATTAACGAGATCCAGCAGCCATCCGCGGCGAAGGGTCGGTCGCGTCCGTCATACCCGGATCCGAAGTGCGACTCGTCAACGCGACGGGTCCCGGCGACCAAGATCGCGGCGACTCGTTGGCCTTCTGCCCACCTCCGGTGACAAGCAACAGCAGTGTGTCCGAGATCTCCATACTGGAGGGCCGTCTGCGGATCGCGCATTGCCATCGGGATGCAAAGCGAAGATCGCGAAGGGGAGACGCCACCACCGCTCGCGCACGAACCACTCGACCGGGTCTCACTCGCGAATCTGCAGCGCTGACCCAAGTCCCCCAAGCCGTGAGCAAGTTCCCAGTCGACCCCCAGTCAGCCCCCAGTCGGCCCCCAGTCGGCCATGAAGGTCGCCTACGGGAGCGACAATCCCGATGTGGTTCTTTTTCGCGCGCCGCCGCCCTTGATCGGTCGCCGCGAAACCAGTGGATCGCGTCGCAAGAACAAGGGTATAATGGCAGCGGTGGCGACTTTGTTCCTGCTCGGTGGCGCTCTGCTCATGTACCACACGAGCCGGAGCACAGCGGTCTCGGACACCGCCACGACAATGGCAGCGGCGTCACTAAGCACGGCCAGCGCACCGACGACATCGGATCTGTCTGCCGATCAGACATCTAGCATCAGCGCAATACTCACGGGTCAAGAGATCATGCTGCGTGCTCGTGGTAAGAACAACTTGTGCGTGGATGATGGAGGTGCTACCAAGGATGGCGACGCCAAGCTAGGTATGCAGCCGTGCAACCCGAGCAACCCGAACCAAATGTTCATCTACGATAACAAGACGTATCAACTCCGCAGTGCTCGCAAAGAAGACCTGTGCGTAGACGACGGTGGCGCCACGTCAAACGGAGGAGCCAAGTTCACGATGTGGACCTGCGATGAGAACAACGGGAACCAGCGCTTCGTGTTTGACGACAACACGCTCATGTTCTCGAACCCGACGAAGAAGAACCTGTGCATGGACGACGGAGGCGCGACGAAGCCAATGATGTCGAGTGTCTGGAGCTGGAACTGCAACAACAAGAACGCGAACCAGCACTTCGAGGTTGTGAATCGCGTTGATGCCGCTGCGGAGCAGAAGAAGACGCTGGATGCTGTGTTCAGCGGTAGTACCAAATTCCTCATGCGGATCGCTGGCAAGGATAACTTGTGCATGGATGACGGCAGCCTCAAGACGGCCGGATCGACGAAATTCACGCCGTGGACGTGCGACTTCTCCAATCCGAACCAGATCTTTTCGTACGACACAACCACGAAGCGGATTCGTAGCAGCAGCAAGAAGCTTTGCATCGATGATGGTGGCGGGGAGACGCCAGCATCCTCCCAGTTCACGCTTTGGTACTGCGACGCGAACAGCAAGAATCAGGAGTTCGAGTACGATCCGACGACGCTTTTGTTCAAGAACCCGAACAAGAATCTGTGTTGGGACGACGGCAACGCGGCGACTCGCGGCACGACGCAGTTCTTGCTCTGGAACTGTGACGTGTACAACACGAACCAGCGCATCGAGCTGCTGCCGTTGCCGCCTCCATCCGTGTACAACGTGCCGATGATGTTGCTGGCTGGCCAAGAGATCATGCTGCGTGCTCGTGGTAAGAACAACTTGTGCGTGGATGATGGAGGTGCTACCAAGGATGGCGACGCCAAGCTAGGTATGCAGCCGTGCAACCCGAGCAACCCGAACCAAATGTTTATCTACGATGACAAGACGTATCAACTCCGCAGTGCTCGCAAAGAAAACCTGTGCGTAGACGACGGTGGCGCCACGTCAAACGGAGGAGCCAAGTTCACGATGTGGACCTGCGATGAGAACAACGGGAACCAGCGCTTCGTGTTTGACGACAACACGCTCATGTTCTTGAACCCGACGAAGAAGAACCTGTGCATGGATGACGGGGGCATCACGAAAACGACCGCGTCGAGCTTGTGGCTCTGGGGTTGCGATGATAACAGTCCGAATCAGCACTTCGAGGTTGTGAATCGCGTTGATGCCGCTGCGGAGCAGAAGAAGACACTGACCGCCGTATACAGCGGCGCACCATTCGTCATGCGCGTGGGCGGCAAGACCAATTTGTGCGTAGACGACGGTGGCGGTCTGACGGCGGCGGCCTCGCAGCTCCAACTCTGGAACTGCGACCTGTCGAGTATCAGCCAGGTATTCGTCTGGGACGCTTCCTCCAAGCGCATCCGCAGCAAGAGCAAGAATCTATGCATGGACGATGGCGGTGGCTGGGACTCAGGTCATACCAAGTTTGTGCTCTGGGACTGCGACCCGGATAACTGGAACCAGGACTTTGAGTACGACAACGTGACCATGATGTTCCGCAACCCACACAAGCCTAATCTGTGCATCGACGACGGCGGCACGAGCGAGCCCGGCTCCGCGCGCTTGCACCTCTGGAACTGCGAGACGTACAACCCGAACCAGCACTTTGACTTCATCCTCGCACCAATGGAAGCGCCACCCGAGCTACCGAATGAGACCGGTCAACTAGAGCCGACCACTCCGTCCGACGATACACTTGTGGCTGGAAACCAGGCCGGGAACGTGGACGAAGACACTCAGAATTCGTATGTGCCGGTCGATCCGACGGACCTACCCGTCGGTCTTCCTCCAGTCGAGACCTCCTCCAACGATACGACCCAGTGGCTGCCGACGGAGCTCGCTCCCGGCGAAGATGAGGACGCATACACGCCAATCGACCCGACAGATATGCCTGTTGCTGGTGTTTCTCCGACCGTAACCACGAGCAACGAGACGACCCACTGGCTGCCGACGGAGCTCATTCCCAACGAAGAACCGGACGCGTACGCGCCTGTTGACCCGACAGTCGTGCCCGAAGACCATGTGTCGCCAGTCGTGGACCTCATCGTGCCGCAGGAAGTGCCGGCGCAACCCGTGGACCCGGATCTGAAAGGCGCAGAAGCCACATTCAACGTGACGCTCTTCAACGCGAGCAGCCCAGCGGGCGATGGCTTCAACGACTCGAGCAGCTGGAACCTGCTGTCGCCATCGCACGAGACCGTGGGACTCGTGGATGCGGACCATTCGGACGACGTGACGCCTGAGGAGATCTACCAGTTCATCGAGGACGCCAAAACGCGCGCGGAGCAGCAGTACGAGGTTACACAGTACAAGTACGACCGCACCCTCAAGTGCGTCTCTGCCGGGCTGCAGGAGCTCGCCAAGACGTCCGTGAGCGCCGACGAGTACCACGTGCTCGTGCGCTGGATGTACGAGCACTGCGCGCCTGGCAACGCTCCAGCAGACCCTAGCGCCAACCCGGAGACGCCACCACCGCTGACCATGGACGACGCAGTCGGTTTGCCGAGCGTCGCGGCGCTCGCGAACGACTCGAGCGCCGATGTGGACCGGTTCTACATGACCAAACTCGAGTTCTACTACGAGGTCAAGAGCTTCTTCGCCGACAGACGCGAGGGTGCCTTTGGTCAGGCCGCGGCCGCACATCTGCGTGCCGAGGAACGAGCGCGGAGCGAGCAGCAGCTCGAGGAGTGCGTGCAGGAGGCTGCGGAGCGCTTCGCGGTCGCGGCCGGCGCCAACGCGACCGTCGGCAGCGACGTGATGGTCGGCGACGTGATGGTCCGCGATGAGGCCACTGGCAACATTACGGTCAGCAACGTCGCGATCGGCAACGCGAGCTCCACCAACGCGAGCGCTACCAACGCGAGCGCCATCAACGCGAGCGCCATCAACGCGACGGACGCGTTCGCCGCTGCGACCAAGTGGATCAGCGACGAGTGCATGGTGGCGGGCGTGCCGCTCTAGGCGTGGACGTCGGTCGGTCGCTTGAGGCGCGTTGGTGTCGTGCCGTGAATCCTTTCGCCCTGCCCTCCATTCGAGTCTACGTGAACCCAACGGCCAATCAAGCGCACTTGCATGAAACCATGAGACGCCGCCCACACCCACATTCACACTCTCTTGCTCCCTCAGACTGTATCGCGCGGCTGCGACTGCCCCGGGTACTGGCCGAACGCGTACGCGCCGCCCTGCGTCTGCTGCTGCGGCGCGTAGTAGTTCCCGTACGCGGGCGGCGGCGGCGGCGGTGGCGCCGACGCGCCGTGCTGCCCCTGCGCCGCCGCTGCCGGGAACAGCGGGTTCCCGCCACCCTGCGCCTGCTGCTGGTACGCCCCGTACGCGTAGGCCGGGCCTCCCCACTGCTGCGGCGGTGGCTGCTGTTGCTGTGGCGGCAGCCGCGCGTAGTCGAAGGCCGCAGCCGACGGTGGCGGCGGTGGCGGCGGGTACTGCTGTGGTGCATCGCCCGCGAGCCGCCGCGCGAGCATCTCGTCGTCCGCGCCGCCGCCGCTGCCGCCGCCACCGCTGCCACCGAGCCGCATGTCGCTCATCATCTTGCGCGCAAGCTCGGCATCGCGCGCCTCGCGCTGCCTCAGCTCGGCGTCCGCCTTGAACCCGAGCTCGAGCTCGCGGCGCTCGAGCTCGCGCGCCGAGCAGTGGTCGTCGACCGTCTGATGCAGCTGTGCGACGCGCGCCGCGAGCTCGTCGTAGAACCGCCGGCCCTCCCGCAGGTGCGACTCGAGCTGCTCGAAGGCGTCCACGCCGTCGCTCAGGCGCTGCAGGAGCTCCTGGCGCGCAACCAGCACGGGGTCGTGCTGTCTGCGCGCCTCGAAGACGGCGTTCGCCTCGGCCAGGTCGCTCAGCACCGCGTGCTCCTCGTCGCAGATGGCCGACAGCTTGCCCTCGAAGTGGTCGCGGAAGAACTGCTTCTCGGTCTGCAGCGCCGCCTCGGCGTCGTCCGCGCCGGCCTCGCGGTCGCCGCTCAGCAGCAGCGGCAGCGCGTCGAACTTGTCGAACGACGCGCGGAAGTCGCTCAGCAGCTGCTCCTTCTCCTCCACGAGCTGCCCGAGGCGCAGCAGCAGCGCCGACAGCCGGTCGATCTCGGGCCGGCAGCCCGCCTGCTCGCGCTCGAGCGCCGGCATCTCGCCGTCCAGCGCCGCCTTGGGCCGCGCCAGCAGCGCCAGCAGCGCCTCGTTGCCCTCCAGCTTGCCGCGCACGACCTCGTCCGACTGCCGCGCCTCGCGCACGAGCCGGAAGTACCGGTCCACGTCCGCGCGGAAGCCGTCGCCGAGCGCAGCCGACGTCGGCCGCGTCCACTTGGCGGCGCCGTAGTTCTGCCGGCACACGTTGTCCTCCACCTCCTCCTGGCCCAGCCGCTCCTCCACGGCGCGCAGCTGCCGCTCCGCCGCCTCCGCCGCCGCCTCGTTCTCGCGCACGCGCGCGCGGATGAAGGCCGCGACTGCGCCACCACCGCCATCGCCACCGCCATCGCCATCGCCATCCCCGCCCACCGGCGCCGGCGCCGCGCGCGTCACGGCCTGCACGTGCTGCACGCGCTGCCAGACGCTAGCCGGCACGCCGCCGCCGCCCGAGCGCTCGAAGGCCTCGATGGACGCCGGCAGCCCGAGCGCGCTCAGCTGGCGCTTGGCCTCGTCGATCGTCTCGGCCACGCGCGCGCCGCACGCCTTGAGCGCCGCCTCGACGTCGCCCTTGACCGCCTCGGCGCGCTGCAGCAGCTCGCGCGGCACGAACTGCTCGAACAGGTCGACGCCGCCGAGCTCGGCGGCCAGCTCGTCGCTCGTCGGCGGCAGCGGCCGCACCATGGCCGCCTTGCCCACGGGCGGCAGGTCCGCCAGGCGCGGCACCTTCTCCAGGTACACGCTCGCGTTGTCCTTGTGCGCGGCGGCCAGGCGCTCGCGCGCCACGCGCTGCAGCGCCTGCGCCGACTGCAGCAGCGCGGCCGGCAGCTTGTTCTGCGTCGCCACCTTGACGGCCTCCTGGCACTCGGCGTCGCTGGCCGCCAGCCGCGCGATCTCCTCGCCATAGCCCTCGCCGCGCGCCAGCGCCGCCTCCTTGGCGGCCGCGGCCTGCCAGAACTGCGTCGCCGCGCGCATGCAGCAGGCCTGGAAGCGCAGGTGCACAGCCCACGAGCGGTCGATCGTGCCCGCGAGCGCCGGCGAGCCGCTGAGCTCGAGCGCCGCCGCGTACAGCTCCAGCGCCTGGTGCACGAGCTTGGCCTTGACGCCGTCCTTGAGCCCGTCCTTGACCGCTTTCTCGTAGAAGCAGGCCTGCGCCTGCGCCAGCATGAGCGTCGCCAGCAGCCCGAGGCCCTCGGCGCTCATATCCGGCGTGCGCGCGCCGAGCGTGCGCGCCGCCAGCTCGTCGCGCACGACCGAGAACGCGCCGGCCGCGCACATGAAGTGCCGGCAGGCCGCCTTGAGCCCCTCGGCCGTCGCGCGCTCCGTCTGCACGCCCAGCTGGCTCTCCAGCGCGCCGTAGTTGAACAGCACGGCCGCGCGCTCGAACGCCAGCCCGGCCTGCGCGCTCTTCTTGCGCGGGCAGAACGAGTCGCTCCACGAGAACTGCAGCCGCGGCAGCACGCCCACGGCCGCGCCGCCGCCGCCGCCGCCGCCACCGTCGCGCGACCCAAAGCGCCGCTCCATGCGCTCCAGCTGCGCGTAGTACCGCAGCAGCACGTGCCGCGACACGGCCGACGCCGACCGCACCAGGTCCACGTCCTGCTTCAGCTGCACGAACTGCGCCAGCGCGTCCTCCTGCGCCGCCGACAGCGCCGGCGCCTCCGCCGTCGCGCCGCCCTCCGCGCCCGTCGGCCCCGCGTACTCGCGCCGCAGGAACTCGCGCAGCGCGCGCTGCACCTCGGCCGCCGGCGTGTCGCTCACCTTGAACCCGATGCCCAGCATGGTGGTCGTTCTCGGATTGAGCGAGCCTTCTCTCGCCGCGGCGGCTGCAGCTAGGTGCGAATGCACATCACTCTGCCTCGATCCACCCTCATTCTGCAGCTGGTAGGTTCGACGTATGTCCTAAGAAAACGCACACGGTGCAGCGGCCCCCCTACTGAAACACAACCTGTCAGCGAGTGCTTGCTCCGCACGAACCTACCACCATTCTTGCACACACCTACCCCTATAGAATCGCATTTCAACGAATCACAAGGCCGTGAGGTTTCACCCAATCAGATGCTTCCGCACAAAGCACCTCAAGGCCGGAACATGGGCGTACTTCTTTGTCATCTGATCTGCTTGGCGCTGGCACGAAGAAACCGCGCGGGCGGCAGCGGTTGTCCCGCGCCGCGGCAGCATGCCAAGGGATCTGCGGCGGATCGCTGACCACGCCATCATCGACCGCGTCGCAACGGCAGGATCCACGCGCGCGCGCACATGCTAATTTTACCGCGGAGACACGATACGTGGCCAGAACGTGCACGCGCACGCGGTAGCAGCGCAGTGTCGCGCATGGCACAGGCCGGCCTGACTGTCTGGTCAGCCAACCGTGCGCCGTTTCGCGGGACGGAAGCCCGACTGGCGGGAGTGAGCGCGCAGAAGCAGGCTGCGCGCGATCAGTGCTCGACGCGTTTGTGATCGCGCGCGCTCAGGCGGAGGGAGAGAAAGGAGCATCATGCATGTCTCGACGGACGGCCAAGCAGCAGCCGACACGTCGGTTCGGCTGTTGCGGCGGCAGCGGCAGCGGCCATTGCTGCTGCTGCGGTCGCTCGAGCTCCATGAGGCGGTGACCGTCAATCGCTGTGGCCAGAGACAGACATTCTCGGCCGTATTTACTCGAATGAAGAGGGTAGGGCACGGCTGGTTCTTTTGGTGGGTGGGCATCCAATCAAGCATCGACTGAAGAGGTTATCGACCAATCGTCGAAGGGTCGGTTCTTCTTCACGCGAGGAGCGCAATCGGCAGCACTCGCGTTTTGTATGCGTCGATTGCGGGGCGAATGCCGTAATACTGCCTTCGCGCGGGAAGCGCGTAAACACAATCCTGTCGGCGCAACCCACTGGGCTAAAGTATGAAGTGCGGGACATGTCACATCGCATGAAGTGCGCGCAGACAGGCGTCGCCCATCCTCGCTTACGGTGCCGTCGACAAAGACGGGTCGCTGCCGACCGCGTATTCATCCGACCTCGGGACGGATAGTCTCTCGATTCGCGGCGTCTTTCTATCTAGGTTCGCAAAACGAGGTGAGCTGAGCAAGTGTCGGGGCGGTGCTGTTTCCTGGAGACCAGTGCGCCAAGACCACTGCACCGGGAATTGGCACTTGAAGCGCCACGACCTTGAACTCGGCGGTACCGCAATCACGCACATCCCAGTTTGAGGCGGTACGAAACGTACAGTGCCTGCGTGCCTGTGCCCTGTGCGACAGCAATCGCCAGTGTGCAGCCAGGCAGGCAGCCAGCGCGCGCCAGCACCGCCGCCGCGTTCAAAATCGCTGGATGACTTCCTTGCTTCGCACGCAAACGCTTGACCGGTCGACCGACCGCCGAGGACCCGAGGTGCGCCGCGGACTTCCGCGCCGCGACCGCATCCGCCCTTTTTCGGGCCAGAAGGCGTCGGCAGCCAGCGACCCGATCGGCCCGCCGCCGCCACCGCCGCCACCGCCGCCGCCGATCTCGACTGACGCCCGCACGCCGCGCGGTGTCTCATCACTAAAAACAGGCCTCGCCTGGTCGCGCTGATCACCGGCGGCGGCGGCGAGCACCGCTTGCAGCTGCGCACGGTCCGTCCGGGTCGCTGGTTGGCTATATCTCGGACCTAGAGCTTGCGGTGCGGAATGTCTGCTCCGGCGCCAGATGGCGTGCTATTTCGAGCGGGGCCGCGATGGCGTAAACAGCGGCGGATTGATTTCGCACCCGAAAAACACTCAACCTGGGCGGGTGGGCGGGCGGGCGGGCGGCGGCTCGGCTCGGCCATTTCAGAATTTGCCTCGGCCGTCGCCCGCGTCTCGCTCGCTGTCTCTCTCGTTGGCGCCGCCCGATGCTCATGTCCTCGCCGCCAGTCGTGATGAGCAACGACCAGCCCTTCCTCGCACAGCCGCTGCTGGCGCTGCGCAGCCAGCCGCCGGCGCTCGGCGCGCGCGCGCCGATGCTGCCGCCCATCCACATCAACCCGAAGCTGCCGTCGCTCGAGGGCCTGCTGAAGCAAATGCAGGTCGGCGGGGCGTCCCGCGCGCCTGTGGCGGAGGAGGAGCCCGTGCCGAGGCAGCATGCGAGCCCGGTGCCGTGCGACGCGGCGCCGGTGCCGTCGCTTCGGTCGATGATCAGCCCCAACATGGGCAAGGGTCCGCTCGTCCCTGTGATGGCCGCCCCGGTGCTGCCGCGGGCGACCCCGCTGGTGCCGCTGTCGTACGCGAGCCAGAGTTACTCGCAGACGGCTCCGGCCGCGTACACGCCGCGGAAGCGGTCGTGGGCGGAGGCATCTCCCGTCCAGGGCGGCGCGGCGCGGATGCACAAGGAGCGCACGAGCTCTCCAGCGTCGTCCACGACGAGCAGCAGCGGTCCGCACC
The DNA here is from genome assembly GCA_023338135.1 of Phytopythium kandeliae. Lineage (NCBI taxonomy): Eukaryota > Oomycota > Peronosporomycetes > Pythiales > Pythiaceae > Phytopythium > Phytopythium kandeliae. Next base: position 26,931 of record JAADYC010000062.1, on the reverse strand, counting down.
GCAGCCGCGCGTCCAAGTACTGCAAAGTGGAGGGCTGCGAGCGCGTGTCTCAGCGCAACAACCTGTGTCACAGCCACGGCGGCAAGCGGTTATGCAAGGAGGAGGGGTGCTCGTCCAAGGACCGCGGCAACGGCTACTGCATCAAGCACGGCGGCGGCAAGATCTGCTCCATGGGTGGGTGCGAGAAGAAGGCTCGCCGAAAGGGCCTGTGCACGCAGCACTTCCGCGTGGCGGAGGAAGGAGGGGCCGTGTCGTCGCCCTTCGCCGTCAGCCGAGGCGTCTACGGGTCGTTCTAGGCGCGGGAGCGCCATTAAAACCGCTCCGACGAGCTCGCTCGTCCGCTTTCCCACATCGCGGACTGCGGGCAGCGAGGGCGTAGTGAAAGGTATAAGTAGGTGGTCGTGGTTGGTCGTAAGTATTATCGTGTCGGGTGAGAATATCCAACGCATTATCCCACGCAAACTGCCTCAGTATCTCATCGCGTCGCGCTGGAGGAGGCCGTGGAGCTGAACGAAGGTAGTCGCGGAGCCTCCTCCTCGTGTTAGCCGCAGCCGTCGTTTATTCGTCGTCGGCGATGTCGCTGCCGCGCAGTCGCCGCGCGCAGTCGCCATAGCGGAACTATCAATCCACCTGCCAGTAGTCGGCCGCCCCGAATGAATGTGAAGCGCCGGTGGAGTAGAGCTGCCGGCAGCTTCATGGCAGCGCCGACCAGACAGAGTGTTCCATGCCGGCGCGACGATGGACCGCGCCGAGCCGCTCGGACGCCGGGAGACCAAGCGTGTGCGGCCGGCGGCGCAGTCGGGAGCGCGCTCTGCCAGCGTAGAGGCGGCCACGAACGGTCCGCTGTCTGTCAGCATTTGATGGCGATCTGGCAGTTGCTCGCGCAGATCACAGGCCGAGCGCGTGGCTGGGTGCCAGCAGTGCAGATCCGGCAAGAGTTCAGCACGCGGTGGTCTCAGTCATCGGGCGGCGGCGACGGTGGTGGTACCTCGCGCCGTGCAGTGCCTGGCCGCGCCACGAACGGTGTGCGTCCGGTCCGAGAGCACGCGTCCGCCGGACTGGAGACCAAAGTCGCCAGCGCCGGAGATGGCCATGGCAGATGGGCGGCCTCTCTGCGTCCCTTCCCCCCTCCCTCCGCGCTCATCGCTTCCGCATCGACGTCCAGTGCAGCCACGGCCACCATGGCTCGCAAAGCTGCCATCGTGACGGTCATCAAGACTGCGATGTGTTCTCAGATTCTCAGATGTCCGGACGATCTGAGCGACTTGAGGGCACCTAACATTTGCTTCTAGCATTGCTGTAGCCTCATAGGATTGGAGAGACTCGTGCGCAAGCGGGGCGAGGCGTTGAATAGGAAGCAAGGCGCCATGGCACGAGCAATCTGCGAGTCTCCGATGGGGCACGGCGACGCCGAGCCGAGCTTGCCCCCGGATGACGATAGCCGCATTTATCGAGAGTCCTGGCGCTGAGAATCGATTGTTACTAAAGTGCCGACAGCAGACACGGGTATCGATTCCGCTTGCAAACACACCACGTAAGACACGACGGCGTCGCCCGATAAGGAGCGCCGACAGCGTCTTTGGATCGACTAAGCAAGGGCTCGTAGCGCTACCTCATCCTTCTTCGTCGAGCATAGCACGCTCACAGCTTTATCGACAGCTTCTGGCATCGCCACAGGCACGCTCCGATGTTGGATGGATGGTTGAAATGAATGTGCCCAACTTCATCGAAGCAAATAGCCAAAGTTAAGTGGCTGCATGCATTCAGGCTCGAAATGCTTGATTCATTGTGCCCAAATTACTTGGAGTGCCGAAGTTATCACACGCACGCTTTGGATGATACAGTGTGGAGTGTACGATTTATGGAAGTGATATTCCGCGACAGCGTGCTCTGATTGGTCGCATTCAGAAGTCTCGCCGCATGATTGGGCAGAGACACATTTCGTTTTGCTATGCGAAAAGTCCCTCCTCCGAGTGGGCCGCGTCAACACCGTCAACGTGTAAACATTGCTTTCGCTCGACGACAAGGTGGCGCAGCTGCCTGCCTCGAATCTTTGCCTGCATCAACGACTGAGTGAGAGAGCGCGCGCTCCAATGTACAGCCTGCAAGGCCCATGCGGCGGGAGGCGATCGGCGCCCGCGAGGCTCATTGACCAAGAATCGGACAAGCTGCGCGGCCGAGGCGCGAGGATCCGTCGCCGAGCGAACCTTGGGGTCATTGCGCCGAAACTGACATTTAGGTGCGCGTTGATTGCGAACCTAAGCATAATGACGCTATCGCAGCCAGCGATGACGTCGCGCGTCACAAGTTGACGCAATCGATGACGTCGCCTGTCAAAGTTGACGCTTTCTGCTTGGGAAAGCACGTCTTGGCGATACAAATGTGGTGTATACGGGAATGTTTGCGAAGAGACAGATTGGCCTAGCCCTTGTCGTGCGATAGAACAGCCGATACCGTCACTCTAGCTGACAATTGAACAGTTTATCGCAGGTGAATACCTCCATATACATCGAATCGCGCCTCCCAACATCTCGGTAGACTACTGTCATTCCGGAGTCGCATCCAACCGCCTCAACCAAAGGCCCCTCGAGCGGGCTAAGTTCGCGACCGGCCGAGTCGAGTCGACACCCTCGAAGCGCTGGCCAGCAAGATGCTGTCGCAACTGCGCCGCCGCTTCCTGGGGCTCCGCATTAAGAAAGACGCCGAGTTGGACGCAAAGATCAACATGAGCCTGTCGTCGTCGCGCGCGAGCACGCCGGACCACCTGGAGGCGCCCGCCGCGGCCGTGGACGAGCGCAACGCGTGCGAGTTCCTCGAGTCGGCGCTGACCATCTTCGTGGTCGGCGCGTCGGGCGACCTGGCCAAGAAGAAGACGTACCCGTCGCTCTTCGACCTGTACTTCTCGGGGTACCTCCCGGAGCACGTGATCGTCGTGGGGTACGCGCGCAGCGCCAAGACGGACGACGAGTTCCGGCAGCAGATCTCGCCCTTCATCAAGCGCAAGACGGCGAGCCAGGTGGCGTCGGACGACTTCGAGGAGCGCAAGGCGGCCTTCCTGCAGAAATGCATCTACCGCAGCGGCAAGTACGACTCGCCCGTGGACGTGGGTGCCGTGAGCGACGAGATGCGCCAGCTGGAGCAGGGCACGGGCCTGCCGGCGGCCAACCGCCTCTTCTACTTCGCTATCCCGCCCAGCGTGTTCGTGCCCATCGGCACGAGCATCAAGCAGGCGGCGCTCTCGACCTCGGGCTGGAACCGGCTGATCGTGGAGAAGCCTTTCGGGCACGACCTCGAGTCGTTCAACAAGCTGTCGCAGGACATGAGCGCGCTCTACTCGGAGGACGAGATCTATCGCATCGACCACTACCTGGGCAAGGAGATGGTGCAGAACCTGCTCATCCTGCGCTTCGCCAACGCCATCTTCGAGCCGATCTGGAACCGCAACTACATCTCGAGCATCGTGATCACGTTCAAGGAGGACATTGGCACCCAGGGCCGCGGCGGTTACTTTGACAGCTACGGCATCGTGCGCGACGTGATGCAGAACCACCTGCTGCAGGTGCTCTCGCTCATCGCCATGGAACCGCCCGTGCTCGCGGCCGGCAAGGACTACTCGAACTACATCCGCGACGAGAAGGTCAAGGTGCTCAACTGCATGGAGCCCATCAAGCTCGAGAACACGGTGCTCGGCCAGTACGTGGGCAACCCGGACGTGAACGAGCCGGGCTACCTGGAGGACCCGACGGTGCCCAAGGGCTCGGTCACGCCCACGTTCGCCACGTGCGTCATGTACGTCAACAACCCTCGTTGGGACGGCGTGCCGTTCATCATGAAGGCTGGCAAGGCGCTGAACGAGCGCAAGGGCGAGATCCGCGTGCAGTTCCGCGCGCCGCCGGGAGCGTCGGCCATGTTCCCGGGCGTGCACATTCCTGTGCAGGAGCTCGTGGTGCGGCTGCAGCCGGACGAGGCCGTGTACATGAAGATGAACGTCAAGAGTCCCGGACTGCAGACGCAGGCCATCTCGAGCGAGCTCGACCTGTCGTACTCGCAGCGCTACGAAGGCGCCGAGGTGCCGGACGCGTACACGCGGCTGATCCTGGACGTGCTGCGCGGCAAGCAGGCCGCCTTCGTGCGCGACGACGAGCTGCGCGCCGCCTGGAAGCTCTTCACGCCACTGCTCAAGGAGATCGAGACCAACAAGGTGCAGCCGCTGCCGTATGTGTTCGGCTCTCGCGGGCCCCGCGAGAGCGACGAGCTCACGCGCAGCGTCGGCTTCCAGTACCACAAGGGTGCGTACAAGTGGAAGGCGCCGGCCTCGCGCTCGAACAGCGCGCTCTAGGTGGCGTATGGGACGCAGCGCGCGATGCATACTGCCCATTGAGCGGGGTCTGATGCGTGGGAGTCCTCCGAGCCCGCCGCAGGGCGACAGTTGCGGCCACAGCGGCTCCACGGCGCGCTTGGGCTTGGACGGACGATCCTTGTGTTTGAATGCATCCTTCATCTGTTATCAGCCGCCTGCGGCGAGAGCAGGGCGAGCAAGCAGGCCGCCGAGGGCAGCTTGGCCGTTGTAAAGGAGGGAGCTACCGCTCGGTGTCGCTGCTCCGCGCTCGGGTCGGCGCCGGCACGCGCCTCGCGCATCCGCCTCGCGCATCCGACGCCAAGGTCTGTGCAAGCTGCACGATGTGTACCAGCGAATCGGCACATCGAGCAAGTGCACCCCAATATTGGTCTGCTCGCTGTCCGCTTTTTGAACTTTTGAACTTTTGAACTTGTGGTGTGACTCCCCCGCTCGAGTGCCCTTGCTCCGCCACAGCGGAATCGATCAATCAACACGACTCGCCAGCACATTCCTCGCCGCGGGCGACGAGCAGCCACGCGTGTCTCCGCCTCGCGCGCCTCGGTCCTGCGCGTTGTTTCCGCCCGGCCGAATGCGCACGACGAGCCGCGTGAAGAAGGCGCGTTGTCGGCGGCACTCGGCGGATGACGGTCTCGGCGGCGGCGATCCGCACAACCCAAGCGCGGCCGGCGCCGGCTTGGGAGTGAGTCCGCACGAGATGGGGCCGTCGGTCGCCGCGGCGGCCCCAAGGAAAAGGATCCGGACACCAGAGCACGCTGCAGCGATGGCATCTGCGAAGAAGACGCGGCAAAGCAAGAGGCAGAAGCAGCCGCCGCGCGGCAGCCCGCAAGCGACACGCAAATGGAGGGCGAAGATGCAGCAGCTGTGGGTGGCCGACGGCGATGACGACGGCATCACTACGGGATTTTCGTCCCCACCAGCAGCTACAGACAGCGCCGCAGAGCGCGAGGCGGCGCGGGCGGTCGTTGTTCCCGGCGCCAGCTTCGGGTGCTCGCCGACGGTCGCAGGACGGAGACTGCCGGATGGAGGTGCGACGCCGCCGCCTCCCCCGTCTCGGCGTGCCGGCTCGCTCGTCCCGATCAAGCCAGGCAGGCGACGCAAGGGGGAGCGGGAGGCTGCTAACGACGCAGGAGCGACCTCGGTTTGCGCTGCGGCTGGTGCGGTGACTGGTGCTGCGCCGAGGGAGACGCCGGCAAGCGAAAGCGCCGAAGGAGCGACGTCTGGCGCGTCCGAGGAGAGCGTGGAACCCGAGGCCGAGCGCATGCCGACGCGTCGGGGACCGAAAGCGGCGGATGCGCACGCGACAGACACGCGGGCGGCAGACGCGCGCGCAGTGATGCTCTCGCCCGTGCAGGACGAGAAGAAGGTGACGCCGCGCAAGTCGCCCAGGTCGGCGAAGCGCCGGTCGCTGGACGCGACGTTCGCGTCGGCCTCGACGGCCGCGTTCTCGGCGGCCGAGGTCTCGGAGCTCATGGCGGAGCTGTACCAGGAACAGGAGCAGGACGACCGCGGCATGTACAGCATCACAGTGGAGACGGTGCGGGAGCAGACGGCGCGATGCGAGCGCTCGGCCGAGGTCGAAGAGCTGAGCTTGGAGGACTTCCGGCGCCTGCTCACGTACGGAGAGGTGTCGGTCGAGTCGGTGAGCGCGACGATCCTGCCGTTGCTCGGTCTGGAAGCCGACGACGTGCTGTACGATCTCGGCTGCGGCACGGGCAAGGTCCTCGTGCAGGCCGTGCTGCAGACCAAGTGCGCCAAGGCCGTCGGCATCGAGCTGATGCAGAACCGCGTGCAGGAGGGCCTGCGCGCACTCGAGCGCCTGGAGCGGCGCGAGCTCGCGCTGCTCGCCGACAAGAGCGTGCGGCTGGTGCAGGGAGACGTGTGCAAGCCGCCGGCCGGCGCCGACATGTCGGACGCCACGGTCGTGTTCATCAACAACGTCATGTTCGGCCCGACGCTGATGCTGCGCGTCATGCAGCAGCTCGAGTCGATCCCGAACCTCAAGCGCGTCGTGACGCTGCGCAAGGTCTGCGAGCGCCACCGGCCGGACAAGTGCCGCCGCGCCGGCAACCTGTGCGCCGGGTACGTGGACCCTCCCGAGCAGGCGGACATCCTCGTCTCATGGGCCAGCAAGACCCAGGTGTACATGTACGAGCGGCTCGACCACTCGATCAAGCGCCTCAGCCTGAGCATGCAGGCGCCTGTGGCCGACGAGGCCTCGGCGGCGGCCTCGCCAGCGGCAGCAGCGGAGGGAGACGGGCAAATCGCCGTGGTCAGGGCGGCGGTCAATGAGGTAAAGAGGAGTCGCGGACGCCCGCGCACGCGGCGGTCGTGAGCGAGGTCGGACCGCGCCGAAGCCGGCGCCTGGGCTCCCGGCCGCGCGCTAGCTTGTGCTTGAGTGAGGACTCGTCCTGAAGAGCTCTAGGCCGGCAGCGGCGAGCGGCGGGCGAGCGTAGCGGGCGGATACGGCGCGAGAAGCGGCCTCGAGCAACAAGTCACGACTGTGTTTGACGCGCAGAGCAGCTCGCGCCCCTCGCGCCGGGCGTCCTCGCCGCTCGGGCGGGCACTCCCCGCGCTCAGATGAACTGCGCGCCGAGGGCGTCGTCTGCCTGGAAGAAGATGGCCTCGTAGAAGTTGCGGAAGGCCTCGACCTCGCCCACGCCCTGCGAGTACTTGGCCACGTAGCTGTCGGGCCCGGACGCCTGCAGCAGCTTGCCCACCTCGGCCTGCAGACACGGCACGAGCTTGGCGAGCGGCGGCGGTTCGCGCGCCTCGGCGCCCGGCCCGGCGCCGTAGACCACGTCGCTGAGGTCCTGGAAGGCGTTGCCGCAGACGAACGCGAGCGAGTGCTGCAGCGCCGGCGCGAACAGGTCGCTCTCGAGCAGGTCCCACAGGTCGTTGAGCAGGCTGATGACCTGCTCGCCCTGCCCGCGCCGCTTGTCCGGGTAGATGAGCAGCGCGCGCCAGCGGCGCAGCTCCGCCTCCTCGTGCGCCGCGTCCGCGGGCGACCCGGCGGCCGCGAGCGCCGGCGCCACGTCCGCGAACAGCGCCTGCAGCAGCGCGCTCAGCTCCTCGCGCGCCACGCGCGTCTTCTTGGTCACCTGCCACCTGCGGGACGGCACACGCGCGCCAAGTCGTCAGCGCGGCGACAGGCTCATCACGCGAACTCTGGGCGGCGGCGGGACGCACGCCTGCAGCGCGGCGCTGCCGGCGACGGCGCGCTCGACGTGGTCCTTGATGCGGCCGAGCGCCTCGTCGAGGAAGTACTCGAGCCCCGAGGCGAGGAAGGCGTGCTGCGCCTTGTCCTCCTCGTCCTGCGCGCCGGGCCGCGGCTCGCGGCCGGCCGGCGCCTCGCGGTTGCGCTCGAACACGCGCTTGCCGATCACGGCGAGCTGCGCGAACACGAGCAGGTGCCATAGCGCGAAGGCCACGAGCGCCGTGAGGTAGCGCGTGAAGGCGAGCCGCTTGGCGTCCTCCCAGAGCGCGTTGCGGCGCGACCGGTCGGCCTTGCGCACCGCCTTGAGCTCCTGCACGACGCTCTCCAGGTCCGCGAGCGCCAGCAGCCGCGCGCGCAGCCGCGGCAGGAAGCGCCGCACGGCCGCCGCGCTCTCGTCCGTCGTGCTGCGCAGCGCCAGCTGCAGCCGCTGGTGCTCCGCGAGCTGCCGCTGCAGCTGCCGCGAGAAGCGCTCCGCCTCGCTCGCCACGCGCCGGTACGCGTACACCGCGCCGCCCACGCAGGCCGCGCCCACCGCCGCCGCGACCAGCACGCGCCGGTGCCGCCGCGCGAACCCGCAGGCCGCCTCGCGCGCGTGCCGCAGCGCCGACCACATGCCTCGCGCCTCTCGTCCGCTCCTCGCGAGTTGTGCCGACGTCAACAGCGCTGGCGGGGGCCGAGATTGGGGTACGGTTACGCTGGACAGTACCCCTCCCTCCCCATTCGGCCAATCACCGATCGAAGTTCGGTATTCCGCCGCCAAAGTCGCGTTTACGCTTTTTTCGAGAATTGCTCGCGCCAGCCGCGGCACTGGAAGATCGGTCTCGAAGCGGCATGGCGGCCATGAGCGCGGCGCCCGGGCGCTTCGACGCGCTGCTCACGAGCCTGGCGCAGCAACACGGCGGCGTCGAGTCGCTGCTGGACTCCTTCTTCGACTTCCTGCACCGCAAGACGGACTTCTACGTGGTCGCGAGCGACCCGGCGGCGAGAGGCATGGGCTTCCTGCCCGGTCAGGCGCAAGACAAGGCGCGTCCGCGCGCTGGCGCGGGGTGACGCGCGCCTCGGCCTCTGACCCGTGAACTGGCGTGCGCAGGTGATGCGCGCGTTCCTCAAGTTCCCGTTCAAGCACTTGGACGGAGACAAGAGCGCGCCAGGTGGCGCCAAGGCAAGAGCTACCCTCGCTGCCGTCTCTGGCGGGGTCCGCCATTCCAACGGCGGAGGCGCAGCACTTGAGCCAAGGAGCACGTCTCCAATGCCAGTGGACGCACCTCGACCCGCAAGTAGTGGCGTTGGCGGTACGGCCGCAGCGGCCGCAGCGCGACCGTTGGCGGCAGCGTCTCCTTCCGTCCAAGTGACCGAGGAGGGCAAGCAGGGTGCGGAATCGAGCGCGCCTTGATCTGTCGCCGGCGGTGGCAGGCACAGAAGTCCGATGACGAGCAGGGCTAACTCTGTGTGCGCTGTCCACAGTCCCGATCGGCAACGGGGGCGTCGCGGACGCGTACACGTGGACGCAGACGCTGGCCGACGTATCGGTACGACCAGCGCCGCTCACTGCTGTCGGACCAGTCGCTAGCTCTAACTCCCACCTGGTCTATAGATCCAAATGGAGCTGCCTGGGGGAACGAAGGCGGCGGATCTGGACTGCAAGATCTCGGCGACGCACCTCCGCGTCGCGCTCAAGCCCAAAGGCTCGGCGGCAGGGAGGGTCTTGCTGGACGGCGAGCTGCCCGAGAGGATTCGCGTGGAAGAGAGTCTCTGGTCGATCGAGAGCCAGAAGACGCTGCTCGTGTCGCTCGAGAAGATGCGCGAGACATGGTGGGCCAGCGTCGTCCAGGGCGGCCCGGAGATCGACACGACCCAGGTGGACTCGACCAGGAGCATCGACGAGTATGACGAGGGCACGCAGGGAGCCATCCGCAAGATCGTCTACGAGCAGCGGCAGCGGCAGCTGAGCGAGGCGAGCGCCGCCGGGGACGGCAGGGCTCTCACGCCGGAGGAGCAGCTCATCGAGCGCGCCAAGCAGCTCCCCGGCTCGCCCTTCAAGTGACCAGGCAAGCGCGCGCAGGTTGCTCGCGACGATCGGCTCGTCGAGCCAGCGTATTTAGCACAGACCGCCGAGTGTTGACCCAACGGGAGCCGCCCTCGTCGTCCTTGAGTGAGTGTCTATCTGTAGGGCACAGCCGAGAGGCGGGTGGTTCGGACACGCGGACCGGAGCGAGGGGGAGAGGGAGAGGGAGCGACGCGCTACAGGATCCCCCAGTGCCGCTCGAACGCGTTGAGCAAGCGGCAGATAGCCTGCGCTCCGCTCATCTATCAGGAATCAGAGAGGGACATGGTGCAACAGCACATCGCGTCAATACCACGCGCACTCAACAAACAAAGCCTCGCGTCAATCGAGCGAGAGGCGTACCGGGTACTCCGAGATCGCGATGGACTCGTCGAGCTGTAGTTTCACAGTAGGAGGAACGTGTTAGCGACTCGTGAGAGAGCGGTGCTGGTGGAGAGCGCGAGCGACGCACGTAGTTGCAGTTCTCCTTGGAGATGTGGCCGTGCGCCATGGCGCCGAAGATGAACACAACCGGCTCGTCGGCCGGCAGCGTCTCGACGAATTCCCACGGGTTTACGAGCGTCCCCGTGCGCGTGAGTGCTGCGCAGACACCGAGCGCGCCGACCGTGTTAGCGAGAGAGCTACACGCGCGCCGAGAGAGTGCGCCGACGCACCGTATTTCTTGGTGTTGGCGGGCAGGTAGCGCGCCACAGGGTTCTTGATGACGCTCAGCAGCGTCTGCTTGCCGTCTGACGAGCGGATCTTGAGCGTGTGCAGCAGTTGCACTGGCAGGACGCGCGCATACACCGAGTAACACCGCGTCAGCAGCGTGGCGAGATGTGCGGGGATCTGGAACCGCCGCAGTTGCAGTCGGAGGCACAATCACACGTACCCATGAGGCCGGCGAAGCGCTTGTAGGTGCGCGGGACGCGCATCTGCGAGCTCACGTCGATGAGCACACCCTTGGTGCTTTGGATGTAGACCTTGAGGAAGCCGGCCTTGTTGAGCGGCGAGTCGAGCACGGCCATGAGCTCCTGGTGCAGGATGTCGGGCCGCGACTGCGTCGGGTCCTTGTTGAACTTCTTGTGGATGCTCTTGTGGTCGTCGCAGTTGAGCAGCTGGTAGCCCTTGGACGTCTTGACCGTCTCCAGGGCGGCCTGCTCCAGGATCACGATCACCTGCCGCCGCTTCGCATCCTCCTTGGCCTCCGTCTTGACGCTCATGGCCTCGCTGTCGTGTCGCTTTGAGCTGTGGCCATCGAATTGACTCGCTCGCGGCAAGGGACGACAACGCACGCATTCTATACGAGGATACTCGAGAACGACATACACTCACATCCACTTTGCCGCTCGGAGCGCTTGCGTATATCAACGGAGCACAACCATTCTTCAAGCGATCATGAAACGTCGCGCTCCATCAGATCACCTCGCCACTCAATAGCTGCGTGCAGTCGGCCACCATGGCGGCCGCGAGCGGATCTCGGGCCGCACGCGCGGCGGCACTCGCGCCGCAGCTGCTGCTCCTGGTGCTGGTGGTGCTAGCGGCCGGGACGCTCGCCCCTCTCCCGGCGCGCGCGGCCGTACTTCGGCGCACGTGGACGACGCAGCCGTGGTGCCGCTCGGTCGAGGCGCCGCAGTGGCCGTTCGCCTACCAGAAGCACGCTGAGCAGGAGCTCGAGTGGAAGGGCCGCGAGAACCCGAGCGCACAGGACATGCGCCACACGTGCGCCACGCTGGGCGTGCGCAGCAAGTGCCACCGCTGCGCGGCCTTCGCGTGCGCAGGTAACGCCACGTGCGCCTTCCAGCTGCAGGGCGTCGACTGGCGCGCGCTGCCGCGCAACATCCCGACCGTCTCGGACGTGCCGTGGGCCGTCAACGGCGCGCATCGGTACGATTACGGCGGCGCGTCGCACCTGTGCATGCTGCTCTCGGGCGGGCACTGCGTCTCTCCCTTCGCCGACGACTACCGCAACTGCTCGGTGCGGTGCTGGGGCGCCGACGGCCGCGCGATCGCGCCGAGCGACCATCCGACGCGCGGAGACGCCAGTCGACTCGCGCGCGGGGACGCGGACGCGTCCGACGTCTGGAGCTCCCCGGCGGGCGACGCCGCGGCGCAGGGGGTCGTCTTGACGCTCGCGGGCTCGGGCGAGCGCGGCTTCCTGGACGGCCCGGCGGCCGCCGCGCGGTTCAACAACCCGCAGGGCGTCGCGGTCGACTCGGCCGGCAACGTGTACGTGGCGGACACGGACAACCACGCGATCCGCATGGTCGCCGCGGGCGACGGCGCCGTCTCGACGCTCGCGGGCGACGGCGTCGAGGGCGACGCGGACAGCGGCGGCGGCGGACCCGCGCGCTTCTCCTTCCCCATGGGCGTCGCCGTGTACGAGCCCGGCGGCGGCCGCGGCGTCGAGCTCTTGGTGGCGGACACGGGCAACCACCGCGTGCGCAGGGTCTCGGTCGCGGACGGCGCCGTCTCGTGCGTCGCGGGGCTCTGCGGCGCCGGCGTCGAGAGCGCCACGCTGGCGCAGGCGCGCGCGCGGCCGCACGCGGGGCTGGCGGACGGCGGCCCGGCGCAGGCGCGCTTCGACTCGCCCATGGGCGTCGCCGTGGACCCGGCGACCGGCGTCGTGTTCGTCGCCGACACGGGCAACCACGTCGTGCGCGCCGTGGGCCCGGACGGCGAGACGCGCACGGTCGCGGGCGGCGTCGAGGCGGCCGCCGAGGCCGACGGGCGGCGCGGCAACGACGTGCTCGGGTGCGCCTCGCCGTGCCTGCGCGGCGTGCCCGGCTCGCGCGATGGGAACCTCACGCACGCGCGGTTCACGGCGCCGCGCGGCGTGGCGATCGGCGCGCGGTCGAGCGTCATCGTGGTCGACGGCCACCGCGTGCGGCGCGTGAGCTACAGCGAGGACGCGGCGGCGGCGACGGTCCAGGGCGTGGCGTCCGCGCAGCGCGTCGTCACGCTCGCGGGCTCGGACGCCATGGGCGTCGTCGACGGCGCGGGGCCCGAGGCGCGGTTCGCGGCGCCCGCGGGCGTCGCGGCGACCGGCGACGGCCGCGTCTTCACGGTCAGCCCCGTGTCCTGCCAGCTGCGCCAGCTCTCGCCGGCGGCGCTCGTGGCGCGGCCGGTCTCGTGCGCCACGACGCTGGCCGAGGTGCTGCTGCCGAGCGGCTGCTCCTCGTACGAGCCGCCCGTGGACGAGCTCTTCCTCGCCGGCTCGCCCGCGCGCAACAACGTCTACTACAACTTCGCCCAGCGGCGCGCCGGCGACCCGGTGGCCGGGCCCGTGCTGCGCGGCCGCGAGGTGCGCGACTGCGCGGGCCCGCCGCCCGCGGACGCGCTCGAGACGGGCAACCTGTCGCTCGCGCGGCGCGCCGCCGAGGCCCCGTTCGCCCTCCTCCCGGCGCTGTCCGAGGACACGGGCGCGGGCACGACCATCAAGCTGCGGTGCCCGGTCGACTGCGCCGCGAGCGGCCCGGACGCGGCGCCCGTGCTCGGCAGCGGCCGGTACGCGGCCGCCTCCTCGGTCTGCCTCGCGGCCGTGCACGCCGGCGCGCTCGCCGCGGACGGCGCCGCGACCGGGCTCGTCGTCGTCACGCTCGAGCGCGGCGCCGACGCCGAGGGCACGGCCGCGACCGCGCGCGCCGGCTCGCTCGCGCACGGCGTGCAGTCGGCCGACCTGCCGCCGGACGCGCACGCGGCCGGCCGGCTCTTCCGCGTCGAGGCGTACGCCGAGGCGCAGACCGAGGTGCAGACGGTCGCCGGCGCGCCGGCCGCGCCGCTGGCCGCGCGCGGCGGCTGCGGCTTCCGCGACGCCGCGCCGCCGCAGGCCGCGCGCTTCGACGGCGCCGCCGGGCTGGCCGTGGCGCCGGGGCTCGGCGCGCTCGCGGGCGGCCGGGACCCGGCGCGCGCGCTCGTCGTCGCCGACGGCCGCAACCACCGCGTGCGGCTCGTGACGGCGGCCTGCGCCAAGGTCTGCGAGAACGGCGGCGCGTGCGTGGCGCCGGACGCGTGCGCGTGCGCGCCAGGCTGGGCCGGCGACGACTGCTCCGTGCCCGAGTGCGCCGGCGGCTGCGGCGCGCGGCAGCTCTGCGTCGCCCCCGGCGCGTGCGCCTGCGTGCCCGGCTACGGCGGCTTCCCGGCCTGCGAGACGCCGCAGTGCGCGCAGACGTGCGGCAACGGCGGCGCGTGCGCGGCGCCCGACACGTGCGCCTGCGCGCCCGGCTGGTTCGACGCCAACTGCTCCACGCCCGTGTGCGCGCAGACGTGCGGCAACGGCGGCAACTGCTCGGCGCCCGACACGTGCGCCTGCGCGCCCGGCTGGGCCGGCGCCGACTGCCGCACGCCCGTGTGCGCCACGCGCTGCGAGAACGGCGGCGCCTGCGTCGCGCCCGACTCGTGCCTCTGCGCCATCGGCTGGGCCGGCGCCGACTGCTCCGTGCCCGTGTGCGCGCAGGGCGAGTTCGTGCCCGACCCGAGCGGCTACCCAGGCGCGCGCGGCCGCCCGTGGGCCGCCGCCGCCTTCGTGCCCTGCGACTGGGCCGCCTGGTGCGCCGCCACCGACGAGTTCGACTGCCTCGGGCGGCTCGCCGGCGGCCGCAGCCCGCTCCTGCCGCCCCCGCCGCCGCCCGGCAACGGCAGCGGCAGCGGCAGCGGCAGCGGCAGCAGCGCGAGCGCGAGCGCGTTCGCCTCGGCGGCCGGCGCGGGCGCCTGCGAGCTGCTCGAGCTCGGCGCCACGGCGCTCTCGCACCTGCCGTACCTGGACGAGCGCAACGCGAGCAGCGGGTTCGCGCGCTTCTCGCCCGCGACGCCCTTCGGCTGGAACGCGACGGCGGCCGCGCCGTGGCGAGGCATCCCGGACGCGGGCGACGCGGCCGCCGCCGCCGCGGCCGGCCGGTTCTTCCTGCCGCCCTTCGCGCTCGAGAGCGACCGGCAGGTGGCGCTGGCCGAGCGCCGCGCCGTGGCGCAGGGCGTGTACGCGTGCGCCAACGGCGGCGCGTGCGTGGCGCCCGACGTGTGCGCGTGCGCCGCCGGCTGGGTCGGCTTCGACTGCCGCACGCCCGTGTGCTCGCAGGGCTTCTTCGACCCGGCGCAGCCGCTCTTCCTGGCGGCGGACCCGCCCGAGGCCGCGGACGCGCGGCAGCCCGTGTCCAACCCGGCGTACCTGGCGCCGGTCGAGACGCTCGCGTACGACGGCGTGGCCGTGGCGCAGCAGCCGCGCGGCGGCGCGCGCTACCTGCCGGCGCAGGGCGGCTACGCGTGCTCGGTGCGCGCCGTCACGCGCTGGGAGAACGCGAGCTTCGCGTTCGAGCACCCCAACTACTTTTCTCGCTTCATGGACGCGGCCGTCATGGCCGACGGCGCGGCGCACACGAGCTGGCTCGGCATGGCCTGGCCGCCGCTGTACGCGCTGTCGGCGCCGCCGCTGGACGCCACGCGCGAGGGCTGGCGCCGCGGCGGCGAGTGGGCGCGCGTGCCCGGCGCGCGCTGGCAGAAGGGCCGCTGCCTGCTCGAGTTCCGGCGCGAGTGCTCGGGCGCCGAGCGCTTCCCGGGCGCCGAGCGCGGCGCCGTGACGGACCCGGACGCGGCCTTCCGCGCGGCCTGGGGCTGGGGCCGCCGCCGGCTCGCGCGCGCGCGCTTCTGGGACGCCGCGCGCTTCGGGACCTGCGTCGACACGGTGCTGCGCGGCTGCTTCAACAACGGCACGTGCGTGGCGCCCGACACGTGCGCCTGCGCGCCCGGCTGGGCCGGCGCCGACTGCTCCGAGCCGCTCTGCGCGCGCCCGTGCCGCCACGGAGGCAACTGCACGCTGCCCGACACGTGCACGTGCGAGCGCGGCTGGACCGGGCCCGACTGCGCCGTGCCCATGTGCGCGCAGGACTGCCGCAACGGCGGCCGCTGCGTCGCGCCCGACACGTGCGCCTGCGCGCAGTGGCCGTCCGCCTGGCGAGACGCGCGCGGCCGACCCGTCTTCGCGCTGCCCGGCGCCGCCGGCGCCATGCTCACGGGCTTCACGGGCTTCGACTGCGCCACGCCCATCTGCGTGCAGGCCGCGCGCTTCCTGCCCGTCGCGGCGCCCGGCGCGCAGGCCGAGGCGCTGCGCGGCCACGGCGCCGCCGGAGACCTGCGCTGCGACGGCTACCGCTGCCCGCAGTTCGACGCGCCGGTCGTGGCCGCCGACGGCCGCTCCTTCCAGAGCGGCTGCAGCGTCGGCAGCCCGCGCGCCAACCCCTCGAGCTCGCTCTCGCGCGCGCAGCAGCTCGCCAACCTCCGCGCCTTCCGCGACGACCTCAACGTGAACCGCACGTCCGA
The DNA here is from genome assembly GCA_023338135.1 of Phytopythium kandeliae. NCBI lineage: Eukaryota > Oomycota > Peronosporomycetes > Pythiales > Pythiaceae > Phytopythium > Phytopythium kandeliae. The sequence goes on along the minus strand of JAADYC010000062.1, from coordinate 11,001 downwards.
CGAGTTCCTCTGCGGCGTGCGCGCCTGGCAGCAGGGCGACTTCTTCTCGCGCGCCACGCGCGTCAACTACGTCAACGTGACGCGGCGCCTGCCCGCGGCCGGCGGCGAGCAAGAGCCCGAGCTCGCCTACGGCGAGGCGGCGCCGGGCGAGGGCGTCTTCGCGTGCCACCACGGCGGCGCCTGCGTCGCGCCCGACACGTGCTCGTGCGCCGACGGCTGGGCCGGCATGGACTGCAACGAGCCGCTCTGCCGCTTCCTGCGCGCCGACGGGTCCGTCGCGCGCGGCTGCCAGCACGGCGGCGTGTGCGTCGACAAGGACGTCTGCCGCTGCCCGCGCGTGCCCTCGACGCTGCGCGCGCGCTTCCCGGCCGCCCCGCCGGGGCTCACGGGCTTCACGGGCCAGGACTGCGGCGTGCCCGTCTGCGTCCAGGGCGTCTTCGACCCGCTGTGCGCCGACGCGGACGGCAACTCGACGGCCGACGGCTGCTTCCGCTGCCGCAACGGCGGCCGCTGCGTCGCGCCCGACGTCTGCGCCTGCGCCGCCGGATGGACGGGCTTCGACTGCTCCGAGCCAGTGTGCGCGCTGCCCGCGGCCGCCGCCACGCCAGAGGTGCGCGCGCAGCTCTTCACGGTCGACGAGGCCAAGGTGCGCGCCTTCCTGGCCGACCCGTGCGGCCAGGACGGCGGCCGGTGGGGCCTCGAGCCGCTCAACGGCGCGCGCGTCGGCCAGGGCAACTGCTCGCGGCCCGCCAAGTGCGCCTGCCTGTGCCGCCGGCGCTACGACCCGGAGGTCTGCGCCGCCTCGGGCGAGCTCTGCGACCGGCCCTGGAGCGACCCCTTCGGCCGCGCCATCCCGCCGGGCTTCGTCTACGGCTCGCGCGACTGCGTCGACGGCTTCCAGGGGCTCGAGGACGCGGACGGAGACCTCATCTCGTGCCACCTGCAGATCTACGTGCCCTCGGCCTTCCGCAGGTACACCGTCTCCATCGTCGCCGTGCTCTCGGTCGCCGCCGCGCTCGCGCTCGCCGCCTGGTTCTATCTGCGCAAGCGCCTGCGCCGCGCGCTGCTGCTCGCCAAGGCCGAGCGCCGCCGCTCGCGCAAGAGCTCGGCCGCGCAGACCGCCATCCGGCCCAAGCCCGGCGCCTTCGCCCACTCCAAGCACGACTAATTGGCGGCGACCGGCGACCGGCGAGCGCTGGCGACGCAGACACACTGACAGGCACAGACATACACTGACAGGCAGGAGCCAACGAGTACGTGCCTTGCTCTTCTGCTCTCCCCAACCTACCCGCTCGCTCTACGCGTCTGCCCATCCGTCCCGCCGCCGCTTACGACACCACCATCTGCAGCGAAGCCTGCGCGGCGCCGCCCCTCGCATCGGCGTCTCCAGCCGCCGCCGCCGCCTCTCCGGTGGATAAATACTGTCCGTCGGCGCGTGCGTTCGCCGCCGCGGACGCCGCCACAGACGCGGCCGGGAACACGCCGGCGCCACAGCCAGGCCACGCGCTCGGCGGCGCTTCCTCCTCGCGGACGCGGGCGAGCACGAGCTCGTCCACGCTGTTGCCCGGCCGCGGCATGCTGAACTCGCGCCGCGCCTCGGGCTCCACGTACCGCTCACCACCGTCGCCGGCGCCGCTGAGCACGCGCTCAGCCAGCGCCTGCGCCTTGCGCTCGAGCGCCGCGGGCGACGGCAGCTCGTCCAGCGCGCGCCGCAGCCACGCGTCGCGACTGGCCGGCGAGTCGAACAGATGCCGATAGAGCGGCGCCATCTCGCGCGAGCCGTCGAGGAAGACGGCGCGGATGTGGCGCTCGCGCGCGGCGCGGTGGAAGGGGAGCGCGCGGTCCGCGAGCATGCGGCGCCAGCCGCAGACGCCGAAACGCGCCATACCGAAGAGCAGCGCGAGGTCGTGCACCCAGGGGCACCACCAGACCGGCATGTCGGCCACGAGCGACGGGTCCCCCGAGCGCAGCAGACCCTCCAGCGCCTCCAGCGCCGCGCCGCTCGACACGATGTCCAGCACGTCGTGCAGCAGCTGCATGCGCCGCAGCGTCACCCACGCCACGTTGCGCGCCTTGAGCCCGTGCGCCAGCACGCCTTCGTTCGCGTCCACGAACTCAATGCCGACGAGGTCGCCGAGCGCCGCGGCGCGCTGATCCGAGCCCAGCGGGTCCGCCCGGAGCGCCGCGATCTCGCGGCACTTGGGCAGGAACTTGTCCTCGAAGAACGCGCGCGCGAGCGCCGGCGTCTTGTTGAGCTTCCCCCAGCGCACCACGTTCGTCCACGACACGCTGTCCGTCTGCCACCGGAATGCACGCGGCTGCGCGACCTCGAACGGCAGCGGCGAGCCCTCGACCGATTGCTTGGCCAGGATGCGCGGCGCGCCGAGCAGCGCCATCAAGTACGAGAACGACCGCCGCTCCTCCTTCGTCCAATCCGTCTGCTTGACCTTCTGCATCGACGCGCCGCCGTTCGCCAGGAATGGCGACTCAGGCAGCTGCTGTGCGTTGTGGATCAGCGCAAGCTGCCGCGCCATGTCCAGCTGCACCAGCTCCATGGCCTTCATCTCCAGCCGCCGCAGCGCCGCGCGCCGCTGCTGGCGCTCCAGACCGGCCTGGCGCTGCTGCTCCAGCGCCGCGCGCTCCTTCTTGGCCGCCTCTAGCTCCTTCTGCTTCTTGATGTCGTCCGCCGACAGCAGCCAGAACAGCAACCGGTTCATCTGCTGCACCTCAGGCTGCTTGAACTTCTTGCTGTCCGGCGACAGCAACAGCGACGACGACGACGCGTCCCCGTCCGTTTTCTTGGCGACCGACGCTCCGCTCTTCAGGCTCGCCGTGTCGGCCGAGTCGTCGTCCGCCGTCTCGACGCTGCTCGTCCCGTCCTCCGACTCGGCGTCGCTCATTTCCACGTCGTCGCTCGCGGCCTTCCTCTGCGACGCATCGCCGTCGCTCATCGGTGACCCAACCGTGCGATCTCCGCCGGAACCCACGGCCTTCGTGGCCTCCTCCTCCTCCTCCGCCTCCTCCAGTTTGGAGGCCTGCTCCGCCTTGACGAAGTACAGGCGCGGATCCGCAATAATTTGCGCGCAGCGGCCGTACCCGTGGAGGAACACGCCGAGCAGCAAGTTCCGGTCCGCCTCGTCGTTCCACCACGGCGTGATCTGCGTCCACGACGGCCGCTCGCCGACATCTGCAATCGTGATATGGCTCGCCACCTTGTCCACGCCGTGGAACGCGACTCGCGCGTCGACGTCAGCTGTCCGACGCGGGGGCGGCCGCTTCGCCGGCCTCTCACTCGTCAATCCAACACCGCCACTCGCCGTCTTGGTGGCATCGGCGTCTTGCTTTGGCTCGGCCGCGTCGGCTCCACCTTTGTCGCTTGTTGCCACCGAATCCGACGCGAACTCCGCGTCGCACGCGTCGCACGCAGCGCTGATCATCCGCTGCAGCCGGTGCAGCATGTCGAGACGGATTAGCACGCGCCGGCCGCCGCCCTGCTTGAACTTGACGACGAAATCCTCATCCTTGAGCACCGACGGCAGCGCCTCCTCGTCGATGAGGTTCTCGCTCTGGGCGTACAGCGACGCGCGGATCGCCGCCTTGACGAACCCCGAGTCGTCCTTCGAAGACGACGCCAGCGCCTCCACCGACGACAGACCCGACACGTAGATGAACTCGCGCGCGAACAGCTCCACCTCGTCGACGGTACGGCTGCCGCCGCTCTGGTTGCGGATGATCTCCCAGCGTCCGAACCCGTAGTGCATGAGCGCGCGCTGCAGGCGGTCGCGACCGTTTTGCGTCCACTCGCGCGCCGTCTCCTTCTTGTCGTCCGCTTCCTTCTTGTCGCCCGCCGTGTCGACCGACTGCTGGTCGTCCTCGTCTTCGTCCGAGTCGTAATCCGGGTTGGCTCCGAACCGGTTCACGCGCGTACGCTTCCGCTGGAGCGGGAGGTTCGCCTCCAGCTCGCTCGGATCGGGCTCCGTCAGTCCCACAGCCTTCTTCCAGAAGTCCGGATCGTCGATGTCCACGTCGTCCGACGTCGTCGCCGACACGAAGCTCGCCTTGGAGAACGACGACTTGGCCTGCTGCTCGTATTGCACCACCTGCGATGACCGCTGCAGGATCTGGTCAATGTCGGCTGCGCAGAACTGCTCCGCCTCCGTGTCGTCGTCACGGAACACGTCGTACGCGCCGCGCTTGAGCAGCTCGTCGATCTCCTTCGACTCCTGCGCCTTGGACATCTTCTTGTTCGACTCGTCGTTCTCCCGTCGCATGTGCGTCAGCACTGCCTTGTCCAGGCCCAGCTTGAGCGACGCCTTGTGGAACATGTGCATCTCGTACGTCTTGCGCGTGATCAGGCGGTAGATCTTGACCGAGTGCGTCTGCCCGATGCGATGGGCCCGCGCTTGAGCCTGCAGGTCGTTCTGCGGGTTCCAGTCGCTGTCGAAGATGATCACCGTGTCCGCGGCCGTCAGGTTCAAGCCGAGTCCTCCGGCCTTGGTCGACAGCAGCATCACAAAGCGCTTGTACTCGGGCTTGACGAACCGGTCCACCGCCGCCTGTCGGTCGTTCCCACGGATGTTTCCGTCCAGCCGCTCGTACAAGTGTCCGACGTAGCGCAGGTAGTCTTCGATGATGTCGAGCACCCGCACCATCTGGCTGAACACGAGCACCTTGTGGCCGCCCTCCTTCAGGCGCGGCAGCAGCTTGTCCAGTAGCACCATTTTGCCGCAGCATTTGACCATCATCTCGTGGCGCTGTGCGTCCGACAGCAATCCCTCGTTCAGGATATCCTCCACGCCGTTGTTCAGGTACGGGTGGTTGCAGCACTTTCGCAGCTCCATCATGACATTCATGAGGTTTGGCACATTGTGCGGGTTGCCTCCGCGGTTCAGGAACGCTGTGTTCCGCTCGTAGATGGCGCGGTACCATTGCTTCTGCACGGGCGTGAGCTCCACCTCGATGATTGTCTCCTCCTTGGGAGGCAGCGCCTTCTCCACGTCCTCCTTCACGCGGCGAAGCAAGTACGGCTTGAGCATCTTGTGCAGGTCAGCGACCTGCTGCGCCTCGTGGAGGTCGCCGAACTTCTCGAGGAAGTTGCCCACGCTCGGGAATGACTTGCTGTCCAGGAAATTGAGTAGCGCCCACAGCTCTTCCGTCTTGTTCTGCAGCGGCGTGCCGGTTAGCAGCACGCAGTGGTCGCGCTGGAGCGACCGCAGTTGCTCCACGAGGCGTGACGACTGGTTCTTCAGCCGATGGGCCTCGTCGACGACCAGGCAGCGCCAGCGGATCTTGGACAGGATGCTCATGTCCTTGATGGCGACCTCGTACGTCGTGACAAGGATATTGAACCGAAACGGCTTCGACTTGTCCGGATGGTTCTTGCCGTCCAAAAAGTGGAACTCGAAGTTGCGAATGATCTCGCGCGAGTCCCCGCTACCGTGGTAAACGATACAGTTCATGGTCGTCCACGTCTCGCACTCGTTCTGCCACTGCTGGATCAGCGAGAGCGGCGCCACGATCAGGAATGGCCCACGGCACTGGATCTTGTCGATGAAGCGCAGCCGGTCGAGGAACGCCAGCGTTTGGATCGTCTTGCCGAGTCCCATCTCGTCTGCCAGGATGCTAGGCCGTTCATTGTACCAGTTCCAGAGCAGCCAGTTGAGGCCCTCGAGCTGATACGCGCGCAGCTGCAGCGATTCGTCCTCGCCGAAGTTTGGAGATGCCTCGAGTTTCCGGTAGTCTCGGATCGACGGACGCGGACGCGGCTCCCACAGGTCCGCCGGCGGCACTTGACACATATTCGTGTATCGCTCGATCGCTCCGTCGTCCTTGAGGTCGCACGCACGCTCCCACGTCGCCTCCGAGTACGGCAGCACGCGCCACTTGATGAAGTACCGGAGGCCGTCGTCAGTCGGCGCGTCCGGGAAGTTGGGATCGTCCGGCATCGGGTCGTCCTGCCGGTGCGCAATGATGCGCTGGATCTCGAGGTAGACAGGGTTGAAGTACTCGAGCTCGTCCGCGGCCTCCATCTCTTCTTCGAGGCTGCGGTGGTGGTGATGATGGTGGCGATGATGGTGGTGCTCCTTCTCGTGGAACCGCTTGATGCGCTGCTTATTCGTGAGTGGGTCCAGGTCCAGCAGCACCTCCCTCGTCTCCCACGAGCAGTGCATGTACGAAAAGCCCTTCCACTTGATCAAATACTCCGTCAGCGTCACCGTCGTCGGGCGGTTCGCAAAGATGCTGGCAGATGCCGAGTCAGGGGGAGGCGTGGGCGGCGGCTCGGTCACGTCGCGCTGTCGCACACCCATGATCTTCTCGATGACCATCGACGGAGCTACGGCCTGCGCCTCCGGCTCGGGTTTGCTCTTCTTGCGCTTCAATTCGATCTGGAACTCAGCCTCGTCCGACTCTGTGTCGCTGTTGTCGTCGTCCACGAGGTGGCGAGGACGCTTAGAGCCGCGAGAAGACGCGGCGCGGCGCGGCAGCTCGTGGGCTGCGGCTGCTCCATCGTCTTCCGTCTCCGAACTGTCGTCGTCGAAGAAGGCAGGCTCAAGTTTGCTGCTTGGACGTTTCTTCTTCCTCTTCTTGCGCTCCTTACCGTCGCCCGCCGCCTTACCGCTGACACTGGACGAGTTCTTCTTGGGCTTCTTTTGGTCACCGCTACCTCCGGTCAACGCTTTCCTAGATGAGGACGACGCCTTCCGCGCCTGGTGGCACTCGCCGCACTCCTTGGCCTTGCGATCGGCGTTCGTGTACCCGCAGGCAGCGCACAACCACTCTGAGGCCGTGATCCTGATCTTCGCCGCCGCTAAGGAGCCTGCGGATAGCTTGCGCTTGGCCACCTCGTCGCCGGCGGGTTTAGCGGCCACCTCGAGCTTCTTGCGCCGCTGGCGCTTGGTCAGCTTGTTGGCCAACGCCGTGTTGAGCGTCTTGGTCTTGCTGAAGTCGTCGTCCGCGCGCTCGCAAAGCGGGCAGATGTACGAGTCGATAGCTTCCAGCTCCTCCTGCGTAAGAATGAGCCCGCAGCAGCCAGGATGCACCCAGCCGTTGCAGCCGCCCGTTCCGCGGATGCACTCGATCATGATTCCAGCTGCTGGTCCGCACAGAAAGCAAGAGGGAGAAAGAGAGAGGGAGGGAGGGAGGCGTCAGCTCAGCCCACGACCATCAGCACGCGCGCATAAAGCGCCTGGGACGCACCGCTGTCCGTCTGCTGGCACACGCAGTACTGCGTGGCGTCCACGTCCGCCATGGCCGCCGCGGTGGCTCCTGTCCGGCCGGCCGCCGCCGCGCGCGTCTGCCGCGTCGCCGGGGGTCGCCTGCTTCCGCGCGGCCGCGCGTCGCGCCGGCGCTTCGCGTCTCCTTGAACCGAGCGAGTCGGCGCGCTCGGCTCGGGCTCTCCGTCGCTCCGTCGCGCGCTCTTCTTTTCTGTCTCCTCCTTTCCACCAACATTTCCCGGGGGGCGCCATCATAGTCGCCACTCTCTCGGATTTTGGCGCGCGTAACCGAAGGCGTAACCTGCGCCAGTGCGCAATACTGTCGCATAGCGAACTCGAGTCACACGTCGCGGAGCCGGTGTAACCCAACAGGTAACCTGTACCCAGGTCCGTCCATCCGCGCCTATAGATCCCGCGCGCACGGTACGAGCGAGCGTCGTCGAGGCAGCGAGAATGGACGCGCCGCCGACGCTGGCGGCGGTCGCGGCGGTGGCGCGCGCGCGGCCCGAGATTGCGGCGCTGGCGCACGTTGTGGCGCGGATCAGCGCGTTCGCGGACGCCTCGGCGCTGTGGACGCTCGAGCGCGCGGCGGGCAGCGGCCTCGTGGGGCTCATGCGCCGCCTCGCGTCGCGGTCGGGCGACGTGAACCTGGACGCGGCGATGGGCAAGGCGGCCAAGCGCGGGCACCTGGACGCCATCAAGTGGCTGCACGAGCAGTGGCCAGACGCGTCCGTCTCGGTCTTCGTGGCGATCACAGCGGCCGAGTTCGGCCAGCTCGAGGTGCTCGCGTGGCTCTCGGCGAACCGCCGCGACGGCTGCACCACGGCCGCCATGGACCGCGCGGCGACCAACGGGCACCTGGCCGTCGTCCAGTGGCTGCATGCGCACCGACCCGAGGGCTGCACCTTCGACGCCATGACTGGCGCCGCCGAGTTCGGCCACCTGGCCGTCGTGCAGTGGCTGCACGCGCACCGGACCGAGGGCTGCAGCGTCCACGCCATGAACCGCGCGGCTGGCAACGGCCACCTCGGCGTCGTCCAGTGGCTGCACGCGCACCGGGACGAGGGTTGCAGCCCGCGCGCGATGGACCTGGCCGCGCGGAGCGGCTTCCTCGACGTCGTGCAGTGGCTGCACGCGCACCGGACCGAGGGCTGCACGGTCGCCGCGATGAACGGCGCCGCGGGCTGCGGGCGGCTGCGCGTGCTCGAGTGGCTCCGGCGCCACCGGACCGAGGGCTGCACAGCGGTCGCGGCGCGAGAGGCCGCCGCGAACGGCCACCTCGACGTGCTCGAGTGGCTCTACGAGCACTACCGCCACCTATTCTCCCCGTCGCGACCGAGCATCGTCGACCACGCCGCCTCTCGCGGACAGCTGCGCGTCCTCAAGTGGCTCCACGAGAGAGGCGTCGAGGGCTGCACGCCCGCGGCGATGGACGCGGCCGCTGCGCGAGGACACCTGGACGTGGTCCAGTGGCTCCACGCGAGCCGCAAAGAGGGCGGGACCTCCAAGGGCATGGACTTGGCGGCCTGCAACGGCCACATCCACGTTGTGCGATGGCTGCACGCGCACACCACCGCTGGGTGCACGACGAACGCGATGGACCTCGCCGCGAAAGGCGGGTACCTCGATATCGTCCGCTTCCTACACGAGCACCGAGCCGAGGGCTGCACGGCGCGAGCTATGGACCACGCGGCCGAGAATGGACACCTGGACGTCGTGCGGTGGCTCCACGAGCACCGCCGAGAAGGCTGCACGAGCGACGCGATGGATGCGGCCGCGCGCAACGGCAACTTACGGCTGCTGGCGTTCCTGCACGAGCATCGTCCCGAGGGATGCTCCTCCCGCGCGCTCGCTCGCGCGGCCTACGCTGGCCAGCTCCCCAGCGTCCGGTGGCTGCTGCTGCACAAGTCGTACGAGTTTGATCGTCCCGAGGTGCTCGAAGTGGCCGCAGAGTCCGCAAGAAGAGGTCGCGCCGACCATGTCAGCACCTGGCTGACCTCATTCATTGCCTCCAAGCCCCAGACCAACCGCCGGTAACGACCTTCTCACCTTCTTGTGGCTACAATACAGACGACGCGACGGCCAGACCGCAGTGGATCTGCTCTAAATACGCACACAGAGCTCGTCGGAGTCTAGAACTCGTACACAAACGAGTTCTTGGCGGCCAGCGTATGCTCGCCATCGACAGAGCGAGCGCTCCGCTCGTCCACCGCCGCGACGAACTCGCTGCTGATGTGGCTCGGCGTCGCGTCCAGCGCGCGTTCGGGTGTTCTCACGGCGGCTGGCGCGCTCGTGTTGGACGGGGACTTCTTAAGCAGGTAGCGGGTGCTCTTGTTACGATATGGCTCAGCAGCGATGCTCGGCAGCTGGCTCGTGATGTGGGTGTGCTGTTCACTGAGTGCACTACTCACCGAGCAAATGCGGTTACCTTGACGATACATGGTCGACGGACGATGTCGACCTGCCGCCTCGCGGGATGCGATGCTCTGTAGCATACATCATGTAGCAGCACAACCAAGGCGGGATAGCCCGCTACCAGCTCGATTCCATTAGGCAGTATCGTGTAGCGCGAAAGCAGGCATGCCACACTCATCACTCCATGTCCACTCAATGGCGTTCGCGCTCGATCCCCAAATCCATTCGCCTTCTCACTGATACGTTGAACGCTTTGTTTCTGTCGGCAGTTGGCTGGCTTCGTTGGACGCAGCCGAAGTCTTGCAAGCTCAGCGAGTAGTAGCCACCTCAGTCCTTGGATGTGGCGCTCCACACGTGCGTCGCGCTGCATCAATACAACGAAACCACCGATGCGTTGTTGCTTTGCGCACTGCTGTCCTCCGAGATGCAAAGCACCACGACGCATTGCTCTCACAAGCGGAAAATATCTGAGCTCGAGAGCAAAATGCTTGGATTACCCAGGTAATTGATCGGATGCGTCGATTATGTCGAATATTACCTCCAGCTGCCTTCCATTCACCCCACGCGATCATCAAAGCCATCCGTAGCAATACTGAATTGAAATTGGGATTGAATTGAAATTGGTCGGAAGCGGACAAACCAATAGTGACCAGACAATCTGACAACAACAGCGGCGCCACCACTTCGCTCACGACGGCTAGGTACCGTAAAAGAGCAGCTGTATCCGACAACATGTTATTTCCGACAGACCGCCACAGCCAATCAAATCGCTCTGCGAAAATTGCAGTGTTGATATGTTATATCCGACATGCATTCTAAAATTGCGCTGCTGAGCACTCATTTCTCAACATTAATGGCTCCCGTTCACCGCCAACGCCAACACACCCGCATCAACCCGAATGGTGGCCGACGGCCGCAGAAGTTCATGCGCACGGCGCCGACCTACGAGTTTCGCCTGCACGTTCTCCGCTACTTCGACTCGCATACAATGGATGCAACCCTTAGCCACTTCTTCCGCGGTCTAACTGGCCCGCTGCGTGAGACCAAGCGCAAGAGCATCTACTTGTGGGCGGAGCGCCGCGCGACCATCGAGACAGCGGGCCAGTCAGAGTCGATCCGAGCGATGATGAAGTTCCGGGCGGACGGTTCTGCTACCGTGCTGTCTCCAGCATGATGTTGCAGCTGAAGGCTCAGCAGTTTGCGAAGGAGTCTGGGGTGTAGCCAGAGCGCTTCTGTAACAGGGTACACGCCCCGAGCGTACCTGGGGTACGCTCGTGGAGATCAGAGCGTTGATCTCCCACGCTAGTGTGAGACACACTAAGCGACAGCTCTAGTCCTTGCCAGGATTGGTGTTCGACACACCAATCCTGTT
>JAADYC010000061.1:0-47106 GCA_023338135.1 Phytopythium kandeliae | reverse complement strand
GCAGGCGGAAGAGAAAGTCGCGGCGCCTCCGCAAGTCGAACCAGAAGGACGGCTACCCTTTCTGGATTCAGCAAGAGAAGGTCGTGGGGGACAAGAGGCGGTGGACGAAGGACGGGGATGCTATCGTGAGCGTGAGGTCGAAGGAATACCGGCACTTGGCGGGGTTTCGACGAGGGAATGCGTGAGAGAAGGCACTCCGCGCGCGGTTCCCACAAGAGTACGGTGATCGAATCGCCGGAATGGCGTCGCTCAACCCCTCGTCCTATGTGCGATACCTCGAGCGACTGCGCTACGCGCTGACACATCTGCAGTCGTTGCTGCGGCTCTGCTGGGACCACCGCTTTGCGAAGAGCAAGTTCTTCCAGAAGCGGTGCGCGCAAGTGGTGGTGAACACGATCGCGGCGCGCGTTGTACCGGTTGCCAACGTGCAGACACTGGTCGATCACGGGAACCGGAGTCGGCGCAGTGGTATTCGAGGACATGCTCCAAGTCCTGTGAAGGGACTGCGCGAGGCGCTCGCCAGACGCGCGACGGTGGTTCTGTTGAAGGAGTTCAACACGAGCAAGCTCTGTTGGACGTGTGGCCAGCCGTTGTCGAAGACGCGCTATCTCGTGGACTCGAGTCTCTACGGCAAAGAGAACCGCCGGCGACGGCGGCAGAAGGGAAAGGCAGTGTCCCGCGTGCATGAGGAAAAGATGGAGCTCCAGCGCTGCCATCATGTGCTGCGTTGCGACAACACAGCCTGCCGTTGCAGCCATTGGGATCGGGATATCATCGCCGACATCAACCTCATGCCGATCGCCGAGTGCGAGGTGGCCGACTTCGGACGCCCGTCCGAGTTTTGTCAGCAGAGCGCATGAGGACGCGCGCGTGCGGTTGGAACGTGGCGGCGAGATCGCCGGCCACCCCGAGCTTTGAGTCGGTGCCACGGCGCTCGACAAGCGTCCTGGCGGAGGATTCGGATTGATATTCATCCAATGGACGTGAGCGACACGAATGCCTTCGTCATTTTAACCAATCAATGTTGATATGTCTCGTTGACTCGCGAAGGGCTCCGAGTTCTTGGCATCGCCACCGCCACCACCGCCACCACTCTCGCTTGCATCGCTCGTGGCGCTGGCGACCCATGAGCGAGCTGTACAAGGAGGCAGCGGCGCTGCTACAGAAGCTGGAGCGGCGCCAGGGCGGACTCAAGAGCCTGGCGTATGCGGAGGACGTGGCGCACAAGCGAAGCTCCTTCGCGCTCGTGTGCGAGACACTGCGCTACAAGCCGCTGCTGCGCGCCTTGCTAGCGGCCGTGCCGCAGTTCAAACTGCCCAAGAAGCTGGCGGCGGCAGGCGCGGCCGGCGCACCGCTGCTCTACGTATCGCTGTACGACTTACTCTTCGGACGCGGGAAGATCCAGGGCGGCGGCCACGTCAAGAAGGAGCTCATGAAGTTCCAACACGCCTTCCACGCGGCGCTCGTGCGCATGAAGATCAAGGCCAAGGTATCGTCCAACGAGGAGCTGCTGCCGGCGGAGAACCGCAAGCAGGCCGGTGCGCTGCCGCGGTACGTGCGCGTCAACACCCTGCGGGCGTCCGCGGGCGATGTGCAAGCCTTCCGCGACGAGTTCGCGGCCGCCAGGGACGATGCCGACGTGCGCGACCTGCTCGTGCTCCCGCCGGGCACAGAGCTGCACGAGCACGCACTCGTCAAGAATGGTAAGCTCGTGCTGCAGGATAAGGCCAGCTGCTTCCCGGCCTTCGTGTTGCACGGCGAGCACCGCGACGCCGCCGGCGCCGACGGAGACGTGATTGATGCGTGCGCCGCGCCGGGCAACAAGACGAGTCACGTCGCCATGCTGCTGCAGCAGCAACACGGCGACCAAGGCAGCGCTGGCGCCGCGCCGCGCCGCGTGTTCGCCTTTGACCGGTCCGCGAAACGGCTGGACCTGCTCAGGCGCCGCATGGAACTCGCGGGTGCCGCCGAGGTCGTGGAGCCGTGTCTCCAGAGCTTCCTGGAGGTGGACCCGGCCGACGACAAGTATCGCAACGTGCGCAGCATCCTGCTGGACCCGTCGTGCTCTGGCTCGGGCATGAACAACCGGCTGGATCACTTGCTGGACATTGCGAGCACGCGGCAGGACCAGGTGACGGAACCAGGCATGGACGAGTACGAGGAGGACGTTGCCAACCGCCTGCAGTCGCTCGCGGACTTCCAGCTCGAGGCGCTGCTCAAGGCCTTCTCCTTCCCGCAGGTCGAGCGCGTCGTCTATTCGACGTGCTCCATCTTTCAAAAGGAGAACGAGGACGTCGTCGCGGCGGCGCTCGAGGCACCCGCGAACCAGGAGGCCGTTCGTCCCTTCCGCCTTCGCCCGTGCCTCCAGACGTGGCCGCGCCGCGGGCTCGAAGTGCCTGGGAGACTCGGAGCCGAGGACGCGAGGATGCTGGTGCGTGCCAACGGCCTCGAGGACGAGACCAACGGCTTCTTTGTCGCCTACTTTGAGCGGCGCGACGCCGGGAGCTCGTCTGGCACCGGTGTGGCCGGTGTGGAAGACGCCGTGGATGCGGAGAGTGACAGTAACGAGGCGAGTGCTGGTCGAGCGGACGGAACCACCGGAGCGAAGCGAAAGCGGCTGTCGGAAGCCCAACGGGAGAACCGCAAGAAACGCAAGAGAGAGAAGCGAAAGCAGAAGCGCCACGCCGCCTGAGCGAGCGGCGTCGGCGCGGAGGATTCACATGCGACTCATGCTCAGCTTTCAGGTGTTTACAATAGATCGCAACCGGCATAGACCAACTCATGTAGGAGTGCCAGCTAGCAGGCGTTGAGCACCGGAAGCCGCGTCGGGTGTTGCCGGCTGGCGCGCAAAGTCTTCTTCCTCGGACTAGCGCCAGGTGAGGACGCAGAGATGGCGTGTAGGAGCTCCTCGAAGTACGCAGGACCGCGCTGCGCCTTGAGCTGCTCGATTTCGGCGAGCTTGCCGTTGCTCCTGGCTGCAACGCGCTCGAACTGCTGGCGCGCGGCCTGCGCGAGCCCCGCTTTGCCCACGATCTTCTCCTCGTTGCGCGCGACGACCGCCTGCTTCTCGCGCAGCCACTCAACGGCCGGGTCGATATCTTCGCCGTCGATCTCGAGACCTCCGCATCCACCACCAATCCTTGGTAGCGTTCCGGGCGATCGCGGCGGTCGATGGAGCAACCGCACCTGCCACACGCTATCCGTCGGCGCGGATCTGGCGCTCGGCCGGTCGCGCCTCGACATGGGTCGACATACACCGCGCTGGTGTTTTCCATCGTAACTGAGCTCCAAGTTGTGCTCCTGCGACAACTGGACAAGCGAGCAGTTGAGCAGTGCGTCATTCACGTCCTCTGGCGGTGCCTCGAGCGACGATGCCTTCCCCTGACGCCGCTGCTTGCGTTGGACGGCGAACCGCCATCGCGCGAGTCGCACTACGTGCTCGTTCGTCTCAACTGCGAACTCGCGAGTGGCCGCGTCGTCGCCGTAATAGTCTCTCGCCGGCCTCAGAGCCTTCATCGCCACCAACCGGAAGCGCTTCGACTGCTCTTCGACCGTCCTCTCTCGCTGTCGCGGCTTGGAGCGCACAGCGAGCGCCGAGCACTCGGCGTCGAGCCACCCTGGACATCCCAAGAAGTAGCTCGTGTCGACCAGCATAGATTCGAGGCTGTCGCCGTCGCTGAGGTGGCCGATGTGGCCAGCGTTGCGGAGCACGGACGGGTCCACGCGCAGCCAGAAGGCGTCGTGCAGCGTCAGCTCATCTCGGCGCGACGGATTGAAGAAGTCGACGATCGTGAACGTCATGTGAGGCCCCATGGACGTGCTCTCCGCCGCGCGGCTGCGTCCATCGGCTCCGACGGCCAGCGGAAGGTTCGACACGACCGACAGCAAGCAGATCTGGTCCCCAAAGTGGATGGGAGTCTTGGAATTCGAGTTTCCGTCCTCGAGACCCACGCTCCTGCGTTGCACCAGCGAGACGCAGCAATCAGTGGAGGGCGAGCCGAGTCTCCTTCCCTCCCTCTCCCTCTCTCCTCCTGCAGCGAGTGGCAACTTACGGGTGAACGCGGCGATGTTGGCTGCTCGTCGTGCCCGTGTTGTGCTGTCTAAACTCGAGGAACGCGAGATGCGCGTTCTTGATATCGCCGAACGACGGCGAGAGTGGCCGCGGGAGTCCTCTAGCCTGGAGGAACGCGCTGTGTCCGCGTATCTTGGCGAGGGCCCTCACCAGCTTAGTCTTTGCGGCCTCGTGACTGCTCTGCTGCTGCGCGGTCACTGCAGCTGCCAGCTTGTGTAGATCCTTAGCCTGCGGCAGGACGCCACGCCGCCGGTCGCGCTGGCGAAGCGTCTCCGTGCGGTAGCTCTTCTGGTGAACGTACTCGCGGAACTGCTCGTGGGAAGAGCTGTGATGGAGCGGCTGCAGCCCCGAGTCGCTGTCGCGAGCGGGTCCAAGCGTGCCGAGAGACGTTGACGCTGCGAGTGCGCCTTGCTTCCTGGCTCTTGGCAACGACTCGCTCGAGCTGTCGGCCTTGCGACCTCTCCGCTCGTTCGCCCTCGCGTTGTGAGCGAGCGCGGGGACCACTGCGCGAGCTGCGAGATGCGGTGGGAGTCGAGGGAGCACTTCCAAGTCCCCGGTCGCCGTGGACTCGTCATCTCTCAAGATCTGCTGCAGACACTGCCCCGCGCGCGCCTGCACGACCCGCTCGTGGCTGCGGTCGACCAGTCCGTGCACGAACTGCTTGTGGGCCGCAGCCATGGCTGGCACGCGCCTGTGCGCGCTCTGGCTTGAGCTCCTGCGAGCGAGCGAGCAGCGCAGCGACCATGGGCCGCGTATTATTATCGTCAGCACCGTGCGCGGGCGGTGTCGGTCTGGCCGCGAGGATGACACCGAGCGCTCCGTTCGCGCCGCTTCAGTACCATGTTTCGCAGGTCACCCACCTTACCCGAGATCGCTACGTGCAGGATATAGGAGGGCAGAGGCCTTGGGAGAGATGACCTCTCCATGGGTGAGCAGCAGGGACGGAAATCAGCCATAAAATTACCAGTGCGCCGACCACAGGAGGGGCGACGTCCTACGATTTGCACGGCCGGCCCACATGAACACCGAGCGCCGCTCCTGCCTGCCTCCCTCGGCGGCGGTTCGCCCGGACGCCGGGCGACTGGCGCCACCGCCCGCGGCTTAGACAGAGCCCTCCACGACGCTCGTCTTGTCCTGCGCCGAGCCCTCCTCCGTGAGCGAGTCGCCCGCGACCTCCTCGTCGCTGCTCGACTCGTCGTCGTCCGACTCGGCCGGCGCGTCCTCCTCGACGACCTCGACCTCCTCCGCGTCCACGCCGCTGGCCAGCACCGAGCGCGCAGCCGCGCGCTTGCGGCTGCGGCTGATAGCCACGGCGGCCACACCGACCACGGCGGCGGCCGCAACACCCACGCCGGCGAGGAACACCGGCTTGTTCGCGTTGTCCTCGACCCACTCCTCGGCCTTGGCGGCGTACGACTCGCTCGTCTCCGTCGTCTCCGAGGTCGCAGCCGCAGCCTCGCTGTCCTTGGTCGCCTCGGCGCCCGCATCCTTCTTGTGCGCCTCCTTCTTGTGCGCCTTCTTCGCGTGCTTCTTGCCGTGCTGCTGGATCGACTCATGGACCGCCGAGGGCGACTCGCGGATGATGTCCAGGTCGATGTCGCCGCGGTGCACGCGGAGACGAACCGACTTGGCGCCGGCCGGCAGATCGATCACCTCGTCCACCACGTCGTCGTCGTCGTACTCGAGGTCCTGCTCGTAGTCCTCGCTGTCGTCGATCTCCAGGTCGACACTGCCCTCCATGAACTCGACCTCGGCGTCAAACTCGTCGCTGCCGTCCAGCGACGCAGAGCCTTCCATGTACAGCGACTCGTCCGACTCGATGTCCACGTCGTCGCCCGTCTCGGCCTCCACGTCCACGCTGTCCTCCTCGTCCACTTCCAGATCCACGTCCTCGTCCTCGTCCAGCTCCACGTCCACGTCCTCGTCGCCGTACACATCCACGTCCGTGTCCTCATCGCCGTACACGTCGACGTCCGCGTCCTGGCCCTCCGGGATGTACACGTCGGCGCTGTCGCCCTCCTCCAGATCCGCCGTGACGTCCTGTCCGCTCACCTCCTTGGCCACCGGCGACGCGTGGTGCGTGCGGTGGTGCAGACCGCCCATCTGCAGCGCCTGCGCGGGCTGCACGTCCACGATCGCGGCCATGGCGGTCGCCACGGCCGCCACCGCCAGCATCTTCTTCACCGACAGCACCATCGCGATCCTCTTGGGCTTCTCGTCCGCGTCCTTGCCGGGAGCCGGGCAGTGCAAAAGTGGGGGCTACCGCGCGCCGCCGACCGGCCACCTGACTGGATTCTACTATGCGAGAGGAAAAATCCAAGGACCATTGGGAAAAACCTCGGCAGATCCGAGGTTTTTCTTCCGAGAAATCAGAGCCGGCGGCCGCCCAATCCCAGAATCCAACTCCGCCCGTGGGTGCACTTGGGTTCACACCGACGGCTGATATCCAAGCGCTTTGTTGAGGAGGAAACGCCTCGAGCGAGAGTCGGTAGCGTCGTTCACAATTGCGCTTCGTGACAAAGAGTCGGCGAGAACGCGCTATAATAGGCGCTGACTGCACATTGCTGATCATATCCTCTCTTGCAAAATCTTGGACCCGAGCACCTGACACCTCTAGGAAACAATATGATCCCATCTGAACCGCAAAGAAACCTCCACAAACAAATGTCCGCACCCACGCTTGGACTTCCTGGCCGCTAACTCGACCCCTTGCGCGCTAAGTACGAATACACCACCCCCTGAGCGCGAAATACGAAAGCAGCAACCTGTCGGTCGTCCGTCCGTCGGTCCCACCATCACATATTCAACGTCAAAACTTCGCTCAGTGATTTTTGCAAACGCGAAGCCAACGCATTGCTGCGGGAGAACGCTTTGATGGGTATGAACAAGCGATGAAGGAGGCGTACGTTCTCGCGAACATGCGTGTCATCCGAATGCTGTGTCAAGGAGTTACTATTGAGCAGCTACATCAATCGTTCGTTTACAAGTGTCTTTCTGCGGGGAACACATCTTTTCGCTACAATGTTGTCGTCACAGACGACAGCTTCGGCGGGTCCGTCTGTTGCTTTGCACCGATCTTGGCGTGCGCAAACCGTTTCTTTCGCTTGCAGCTCACACATGAAGCAAGACTGGTTTCAAAGCGCATCTCTCCAGATGGCAACAGAGATCAGAGCTGCTCTTACAGCAAACGTCTATCGTCGATTCCACAAGCGTATCGAGCGCTGTTATGATCTTGATGGGAACGACGCGTCCAAAATGTTGAAAGACATTCTCGGCCCAACGTACGACGTCGATGATGTGGAAGCTGCGGCGTGGCACGAAAGAATCCCGCATAATGTTAGAGGATACCTCGATGACCAGGCATACCTGCTCGTTTCTCTGACAAATGAGTTCTTGACAGACGCTGAGGAACGGAATCACCGGCTTAAAGGATTGTCTGGTTTTGTCGAGCTCCGAGCGTTTAGCCTTTTGCTTATCAAAGCAGGCTTTACATGCAGCTACTTGACGATGTGCAAAACTGTTATGTGTGCACTGCTTTAGCGCGCTGAACACAGACCTCCTCGTGGAGAATGGAGTGAAGCGGCATACACATGGCAGAGACAGCTATTCAAAATCGACAGGTTCGAAATAGCAAACAGAAAATTTGCGGGCGAGATCTTGACGGACAGGAAAGCGGTCAGTATTGTAATGCGCAAGCCTAAGCGTGAGAGGATCGAGTGTTCTTTGCAAGAGAAGGACTTCGACGTCATGTGGGGTCTGGATCCTGGGCGAAGGGATTTGTTCATCGCAATGAACAATTTTGGCGATGTAGTAAAGTGTTCGACCCGTGAATTCTACGAAGATGCTCGATACAACAAGAACAACCAAATGATTCAAGTTTGGCAAAATGGAAATGTCGAGATGAGGGAAGCGCATCGCAACATGTCAGCTGCAAAGACCGCCTCACTCGAGCGACTGCAACAATACGTCGGTTCTATGATTCTGCGCTTGAATCGCCTTCTCGACTTCGAGATGGCCATGGCGTTTCGTAAACTGAATTTCGCCGCTCCATCTTCGCGAAGAAGAAGCTGTAGGCGCTATGTCTACGTCTGACCGAGCAAGCAGGAAGGCGGACTGTGTCCGGGTTTGGCGACTGGAGCAATATTGATTCGGATGGTTGAATGAAGAAGGCTCCTGCAGGCCTGATCAAGAACCTAGAGCGCGAGCTTAAAACGTACTGTCGCGTCGCTTCCATCGACGAATTTCAAGCCAGCAAACTCCACTCGGCTTGCCACAGAGAGATGCGGAATCAGCACAGCTTGCGCATGTGCAAGGATGGGATGGAGCGAACGTCAAAGGTTCATAGTGTACTCCATTCTCGATCCAATGGCTGTCGTGGTATGGCTGTGAACCGCGACGTGAACGCCTCCCAGAACATGCTCACGCTTCTCCAGTGTCAACTTCTCGAGCAAGATCGGCCGCCAGCATTTTCCAGACAAATAGGATAGCAGAACAGGAGGATAGTAGTAAGTTTCCTGTTTAGTGTCGGCGTGTGCCTGGTCACGGCCAAGTGGCATGCAGATAGCCAGTAGTCTCTGGCATTGCCAACTGCTTCGGTTTGGCCTCGCGAGCGGGGCCGATTATGCCTAGTATTAGAGTTGACCACACTAATCCAAGTCTCCAGGTAGGCGTTCGCCTCATCAAACAAGGACAATAGGTTGCGCAGGTCAAGCCAGCCGAGCGAGCCAGCCGAGCGAGCCAAACGCGCCAAGCGAGCAAGCCGAGGGATCCTCCGCCTCCTGGTCACCGCCAGCGGCGATGGCGCCGGCGACGCGCGTGTTCGGCGTGGGCGTGGACATCGCATACGTGCCGCGGTTCGAGCACACGCTGGCGCGCTTCGGCGAGCGCTTCCTGCGGCGCGCGTTCCACCCGCTGGAGGTCGCGGAGCTGCGCGCGCGGCGGCCAGAGGACCGAGCGGCCTTCCTCGCGTCGCGCTGGGCCGTCAAGGAGGCCGCCTTCAAGGCCTTCCACGGACACCGCGTGCTCTTCCCGGAGCTGCGGGTCGCGCGCGCCGCCGCGCAGCCTACTGCGGTCCACGGCGCGCTCCCGAGAGCGACGGGGGACGCGCCGGCGCGTGCACTGCGCCTCGAACTCTCGGGCGACGCCGCACAGCTGGCGGACGAGCTCCGACTGGCGGTACGTTCGCCGATGACGAGATCGAGACGCACACGCGCAGTCCTGACGTATGCCGCCGCGGTGCACAGGAGCCGCACGTGTCCTTGTCCCACGACGGGGACTACGCGGTTGCCTACGTGGTGCTGGAGCAGCAGCTGCCGCTCCCGGCCGACTGATGGATCGATACAACAAGCGAGCGCGACGTCACTCCTCGATTGAATTCCCTGCTCCTGACTCGACGGACCGACGTGTGCGCATGTCGAGGCGGCGGCGGTGACGGCGGCGGCAGCGACAGAGCGGCAGCGACAGAGCGGCAGCGACAGAGCGGCAGTAGCAGCAGCAGCCTCCACCAGTCAGAAGGACTCCTTGCGCGACCCACGGCTGCTGCGCGCGCCGTAGATGTCGTGGATGAGCCCCGTGACGCGCTCGATGGCAGGCAGCGAGAAGGCTGAGGCCGGCCAGGAGGACGCGCTGTCGACCGTCACGCGCGACCACTTGTCGGCACCCAGCGCGTCCGCGAGGCGCCGGAAGGCGGCCACGTGGTGCTCGTCCACGTCGGCGAAGGCAACGCCACGCTGCGCGAGCCAGAAGAGGAAGGCGTTGGGCACGCGCTCGGTCATGTCGCGGCGGAAGCGCGCCAGGTCGTGCGCGATCGTGCCCTCCCACTCCATGTACTCGCCGACGCGCGCGAGGAAGTCGAGGCGCGCGGGCGTCACGAGGTCCGGCGCGAGCGCCACCGAGTCGATCAGCAGCAGCATGCTCGCCTGCCACCGCTTGGTCTGCACCGCCGCGTACTCGAGGAAGCGCGCGTCGCGCTCCGCGTCCGTGGCGTCCGTGGCGCCTGCAGCGTCCGCGGCGTCCGTCCGGCGGCTGAGCTCGTAGCTGCGCACCATGTTGCGCAGCAGCCGGCGCTGCTCGCGCACCAGCCGCTCGCGCAGCAGCGCGGACGGCACGTCCTGCTCAATGTGGTAGTGCAGTACCTGCCAGAGCGCGACGAAGAGCGGCAGTCCGATCGCCAGCACGTCGTCGGCAGGGGACACGCGCGCCAGCAGCTCCCGCACGCGCGCGCTGCCTCCGTAGGCGCTGTCGTCGTCGCTGCCGCCCAGCATGTCCTCCATGAAGGCGCGCGCGGTCTGCGGCCGCACCTCCATGAGTCGGTACGCGACGATGTTGGCCAGGATCGAGAGCAGCTGCAGCTTGTTCTGCAGCGCCAGCGTGGCCTGCGTGATGGGCATGGCGGCCGGCGTACGGCCCTGCTCCTGTAGCTGCTGCTGCACCGTCGACAGCACGATCGAGCGCAGCGACTCGAGGAACAGGAACATCTTCTCGAGCTGGTTGTACCCCTTGTCGCCGAGCAGCTGCCGCTGGATGCTCGTCAGCGGCACGGACGGCGCCGCGCCGTTGCCAACGCCATCGCCCGAGCCGGAGCCGGAGCTTCCGGCAGGCATGATGGCGATGAAGTGCGGGTGCTTGTGGATCGCCTCGAACGCGATGTTGAGGCTCACGTTGCGCTCCAGGTGCGGGATCACGAGCTCTACGTAGAACATGGAGGGCACGGGCGGGCTCGGGCTCGGGCTGCCGCCGGCGGACGAAGAGCCCTCGTCGCTGTCGCTGCCGCTGCCGCTGCCGCTGCCGCCGCCGCTCTGCAGGATCTCGGCAAACACGGCGTGCGCCTGCAGGTACTCGCGCGCTGTCTCGACGTTGATGCGCTTGCGGCCGAGCATGTAGCTGCACACCTCAGCCACGAGCTCTCCTGGCGCGCCGGCCGCCACGGCGATGTTGCGCGCGTGCAGCGCCATGTGGCCGCGCTGGATGCCCGTGACGGCGATGGCGCGCACGGCCGCGAGGTTCTGCGCGAGCCCGACGCTCACCATGATGCCCGCGAGCTGGCGCGCGCTCGGCTGGCGCAGGATGGCGTGCGTCGCCGCGTAGCCCGGGTGCGTCTGCAGCGCGCCGCCCTTGGAGCCGACGGCGATGGGCAGCTCCATGCTGCCGCGCAGCACGCGCTCGCCCGAGACCGCGTCCGTCTCCACGGCGTAGCGCGAGAGCGCCGAGTACTGGCCCGAGCGGCTCGCGAAGCAGTGCGCGGCCGCCTCGATGGCGCGCCAGTCCTGCCCCGTGGCCAGCGCCACGGCGTCCACGCCGTTCATGATGCCCTTGTTGTGCGTCACGGCGCGGAACGGGTCCACGGCCGCGAAGCGCGACGCGTCCACGATGCGCGCGGCCACGTCCGCGCCGTCCACGCCCTTCCAGCCGAGCCGCCGCACGGGGATCGCGAACGTCGCGCGCGCGCGCCGCTGCACGCACAGGTTGGTCAGGATGCGCAGCCCGACGCGGCGGCAGTGCGCCAGCCGCGCGACCTCGTCCGCCAGTCCCTCGGCCACCGTGTTGACGATGTTGGCGCCCATGGCCTCGCACACGTCCACGTCCACGTGCACGACGAGGAACTCGGCGTCGCCGCCCGCCGCCGCCTCGGCCTCGGCCTCCGGGTCCGCGAACGCGTACCAGTAGTCGCTTGCGACTGCGCCGCTCTCGCCCTCGCCGCTCCTTTGCTGCTGCGGTTGCTGCTGCTGCTGCTGCTGCTGCTGCTGGTGAGCGCGCCAGCGCCGCGTCTGCCGAGCGCGCGCGCGCGCGCTCACGACGCGGCAGTAGATATCGACGGCGCCGCCGCCGCGCTTCTTCATGTTCGGGCACAGCGTCGTGTTGGCCAGGTCCAGCAGGCGCGCGCGACTCGCGGCGATGGCGCGCGCGGCCGCCGCCACGTCCGGCGTGCCCACGAGCTGGATCTGCGACGTCATGACGTTGCCGGTCGAGGACGTGCGGAAGCCGCCGCCGGCCGCCGCCACGAGCTTGGCGGCGCTCGATGCGGCCGCCACCACCGACGGCTCCTCCACGGCCATGGGCACCGACAGGCTCGCGCCGTCGATGACGAAGTTCAGCCCGAGCCTGGCCACGCAGCGCGCCGCGTTAGTCTCCCCTCCCGGCGTCCGCGGCACGGGGGCGTACGAGGCAAGAGAACACGCACCCGAGCGGCAGCCCGATCGTGCCGATGCAGTTCTCGATCATCAGGTTGGCCGTGCGCAGCGGCAGCTCGCCCAGCTTGCCCACGAGGCTGCTCGGGTCGGCCGACGCGCCGGTCGGCGACGTAGGCGACGTCGGCGCGTTAGCCTTCGCGTTCGCGCTCGCGCCACTGCTGGTGCTGGCGCTGGCGCCGTTCGCGTCCGCCGCCAGCTTGAGCCGCAGCAGCCGCGGGTACATGAGCGCGAGCACGTCGAAGCGCTCGCGCAGCGTCTTGTTGTAGAAGCCCGACCAGACGGACGGCTGCTGCGCGCTCGCACCGGCGCCCGCCGCCGACCACGCGCGCGCGGGCTCGCGCTCGTGCTCCGTCGCGCGCAGCGGCGCTAGCGGCGGCGGGCGGGCCGCCAAGAGCGTGTCGCCGCCGGCCTCATCGCCCGGGTGGCTGCTCGCGTCGCTCTCCGTGTCGCTGGCCGGGTGCACGAGCAGCAGCAGGTCGCTGGCGGCCGCGCCGACCTCCTCGGCCACGCGCACTGCCGCCGCGCTCGCGCCGCCGCCCGCCGCCAGCTTGCGCGCGACCTGCAAGTGGCGCAACGCGAGCGCCAGGTGCGCGTCCAGGTCCGCGTCGTTGGCTGGTGCCGGCGCTGGTGCTGGTGCCGGCGCCGAAGGCCCCGGGGTGCCGTCAGCGGACTCGCGGCGCGCCATGCCGGGCCGTGGCCGAGTCGCGGGCAGGAGGGAGGCACAGACTTGGCGGCGCCGACGCCGCGGGGAGCGCAGGGCAGCGAGCGGCCAGCAGCAGCGCGCCGACGCGGATAGTGACGCGCCGATCGTTTCGGGACGCACCGTCAACCGTGGCCGCCCGTGAGCAGTGGAGCAACTTTGGCGCGGTCTTGGACTCGACACACAGCGAAAGTTGCTGAAACGGATGATTACGTTGCGTTATGCCCGGCGAAGTTGCTGCACCGTCCACCCATCAAACGCCGCCGTCTGTGACGTGTGCCACCGCGACCAGCGAGCCAACGCAAGGAACGGGGCGGACGGATCCGCACGGGGTCTTGATGGATGAAGACGCGGCTAGTCTCACGCACTCACGCGGCCGCCTCCTCCTCCTCCTCCTCCTCCCAGTCGTCGTACTCGTCTTCGTCGTCTTTGTGGTCCGCGTCCGCGGGCGTCGTCGCCCCCGTTTCCGCCCCCGCGTCCTCGTTGGCAAGTGCGTCCGATGCCGAAGTAGATGGATCTTTGATCAGAGTCGAGCCATCTTCGACAACAGCACTTGCCGCCGCCGTCTCAATCGCCACATCCGTTTGCTCGCCGCTCTGGAGAGCTGGTAGGTCCAGAGATTCGTAGCTCTCCTCCTTTTCGACTGCATCCTCGCCACCGTCCTGTGAACCAAGGCGCATCCCCGGCAGCAGAGTCCCCACACCAATCGACGTGCCGTCCAGCCCGTACCCTTCGGAGTACTCGACCGCAGTCCGCAGCTTGTTGGCTACCAACTCGACCAGCGCCGCTTCGAGCTGCTCGTTATCGAGGCCCTCGTCGTGTCCGCTCTGCCAGCACAGCGCCTTCCAGTAGTGAGGTAGCTCGAGCGTGTTGTCGCAAGTCTAGAGGCAACAGAACAGTATTAGATCTGAAAAGCCGTGCAGACTAATCGGAGTCTCAACGTACGTGCGCCTGAGGCAGCATCCGCAAGCTCTTCTCGTGATCTGAGGTTGAGATCGATGGGAAAGGCACCTCGATGCGCAGAAACTAGTACATCGACAACGACACAGCCACCGTGTTAGACTCTGCTACACCAAGAGCACCACGGCAGCATCCACCATCCATTTCAGCAAGAGCTTTTGTACCTCTGTGCCTGGTAGCGGCAGTGTGTCCACACCGGTGATGAACTTGACGAGCTTCCGCTTCAGTGGCGGTTCGAATGCATTGACAGAGCGCCAAAACCCGCGATGGAATGGACGGTACCTAGCAAAATCCGCGTCGGTAGCAACTCGAAAGATACTCTCGATGTGAAAGTCACCAGTTGTTGCTGAGGCGTCCGTTCCATCGATGATCGCGGCCAAATCCTGACCGGTGATGCCCAGCTTCGCGACCAACTCAAGCGACAGAACACGATCAAAGCCTTGCCGGATGGCGTCCAATTGCCACCCTATGGCAGAGGCAGAGCCAAAAGTGGTGTCGAGAACCGACGCAACATACTCGTCAGCGCTGAGCGTGGGGTCAGCGCCTTCCAGTTCAAGCAGTGACACCAGATCTGGAGCTGCCATGCTTTTAACCTGCTCCAGCGATGTGTAAAGTGCCGGATCGACCTCTTGGACGTCAATGAGTGTCATGGTGTGATCGCGATTGAGCAGCTGCGTAAACACCAAATGGTGCAGTCGGGCATTAATGGGGCAGCAGTGAGTGATAGCAGTAGCCAGCAGCCAACCGACGAACGTCAGCGTCCGTCGATTCTCGGCATTGTCGCTTGTCTGCGCGTTCAAGCGAAAGGCCTCGCACGCCTGAACGTACTCGAGCACGGGCGTTCGCGGCTCTGCAAACCGCAGTTGCGTC
This sequence comes from Phytopythium kandeliae, assembly GCA_023338135.1. Taxonomy (NCBI): domain Eukaryota; phylum Oomycota; class Peronosporomycetes; order Pythiales; family Pythiaceae; genus Phytopythium; species Phytopythium kandeliae. The sequence goes on along the minus strand of JAADYC010000061.1, from coordinate 32,315 downwards.
GCTGAGAATGACTGTAACGCCACACCACGGTCCAGCAGGAACGTCCCCGGCTCGCCCGAGCTGTCTGGCTGGTTGATGATACGCGTGACAGTAGCTTCACCAGAAGTTTCGAGCAAATTGCTTGAGCTCCACTCTACCTGGAGACCAGGACGAAGCAAGTGCGCTATGGAAGGCGGCACGATGAGCTTGTTGCCGTTCGCAGACACCAGACTCGCCTCCCTGTCGTCTCCACTGACACCCAATGACGACATGTCCAGAGGCATCGACCTCCATTTCGCGGTGAGTTCTTGTCCAATCAATGCGAACCACTCCTTGAGCGGTCCACGACCCTCGCCTTCCTCGACTCTTACACCCTCCACCAATTTCTCCCCGAACGGCGACCGGAAGAACGGGAATAATTGGTCAGATCCACGCGGAGTTTCCGGAGGAAGGGACAAGCGCTTAAGCCACACAGCATCCACACTCGAGCGCAAGACATCCCCACGATCACACACGACGGAGAGCTTTGGAATCTCGATCGGATCCACAGGGGTGTCGTTGAAGCCGCTGCCTTGCTCGCCATTCAAACTGGCAACCACCAACATCATACTCTTCAGTGCTGGATCGAGCATGAAGGTCAAGTCATGCAAGCGTAAGAAGTGCTGCGAGAGTAACCGCGAGAGTGCCGCCCACATCTGCGGAAGTCTTTCACGTGATTGGTTGTTCAGATACGGATAGAACACGTTCACGAGAACACCCAGACCCCGGGCTGATATGCAGGAGTTACTGCCTTCAGCGTCGCGCACATACTCTGGCGCCAAAAGACTGGCAGCCACTTCGACGTACTTCCAGACCCCGACATGTTGGCTCCGAAAGACGGACTCGGCAATCTCCAGTACTTCTCCAAATTCGATTTCTGAGACGAGAGGGTTCTCATTCTGTAGAGCGCGCTCAAGTCGAGAAGCGACCGCGCCACACACGCTGCTCACAAGCAGACAGCATTCTCGGCGAAGGAGGGTGGGCACATTGAGCATTTGACTCGTCGTACTCGACAGGAATGACCGAAGCTGGGAGTTAGGTGGCACGAGCGAGGATTCAGTCAGAGACCATAGCAGCGAACTCTCCAAAGATGGAGCAGGCGATTCATTATCCCGCACGGCCGTCTCCAGAGCATCTGCTGCTTGCCACTCCAACGATTCGATAGAGCCGACCAGGAGCGAGGCTCGAGGCTGTGGGACTGGTGCCCACTTCTCGAGCTCGTCCAGAAACTTTTCCCTCGGTACTTGCGCATCCGGCGTTGCTGATGGAGCGAAGTATGCTAGTTCCGGGGATACGCTGTCTTGCTCATCGTTATGCGAGTGCTCATCTCGATCGTCATAGTTAACGTCGTCGTTGTCATCGTCGTCAGGAGATACAGATGGTACTGGTGTGCTTGTTGTCTGGTGTGGAGCATCGGCTTCATCCGTCGGAGAAATCATCTCTGCACCGAGTATGTCGTTCAGCTTTTCAACCTTTTCCGCAACTTCAGGTTCATCTTCATCTTCGTGCTTCTGCTCACCATCATCGTCATCATACTCATCGCTGTCTTTGTTCTCGTTGTCACGCGATGTAGCTGGCACAGATGTGTTGGCTATCTCACTTGCAGTCTCTGTCTCGTCGGCATTCTGACTGGCGTCGCTACCTGCCATGTCGTTCAGCTTTTCAACCTTTTCCGCAACTTCAGGTTCATCTTCATCTTCGTGCTTCTGTTCACCATCGTCATCATAGTCATCGCTGGCGTCGTTACCCGCCGTGCCGCTCCCGTTTTCATCATTTTCTGCGACCTCAGATTCAGGCTGCTCGCTTTTAGTAGCTTCCTCAGCATTGTCAGCCTCGTCCTCGTCCTCGTCCTCCTCCTCCTCCTCCTCCTCCTCCTCCTCCTCCTCAAAATTGCTGTCGTCGTACCCTTGGTTGCTCCCTTCGGTACGAGCACTCGGCAAATCGTGATCACCGCTTCCCACGTTGCCTATAGCATCGCTGTTTACTGGTGGACGCGAATTCGGAAGACTGCTGAGACTCTCATCAAGCATTGTGACGAGTTCTACTTCTGCTTCGTGATCTCGCTCGATCACTGGCGGGACTGCGTCTTCCGCCTCTTCGCTGCTGCCGTCTTGATCTGACGCGTCATCATCCAGATTATTCCTTCCGCTGCGTTCAGTATTGATCGCAGCCGAGTCGTCCGAGTACTCACTGCGCTCACTTTCAGCGCCATCATTGTGATCAAGGCAATCAGGCTGTAAATGGCTGACAGAATCCTGGCTGGCTGATTCGTCGTCTGCGTTGTGTAACGAGGGAGAGCCGATGTCACTGGCATCTTCCCTCTTCTCGTCAGCATTTGGCGCATACTTGGTCAAGCTTGGCGAGTGTGCAAGAACCTCCTGCGGCGTTGGCTCACTCACTATCTCAAGCATTTCGTTAATGATGGACTGAGCAGCAAGTACCCGACCCAGCTTCTGCTCCGGGCGAATGAGCAAAGGGTTCTTCTGGGAGTAGCAATCGAGACACACACCGCGCGCCTTGAGCTCCGCTTCGGCAAAGTCCAGGTCGCTGTACATTTTCAGAAAGTAGTTGCGTCCTCTCCATAGGAACGGAGGCGGTTTCCTATTGCAAGCAAGCGAAGGGTAAGTTTCAGACGCAGTCCTAGTAACGACTGCATCGCAAGGACCTTACTCTGCGTTGGCACCGGCCTCAAGCATCCATTCCACCAGCGCCTCGACGCACTGAATGCCAATTTCTTGAAGATCGGTCGCTATCTTCTGCGCCATCTTGGTCGCCTCCCGTGCATTCGTCATGGCACCGCCGCCACCTCCTTGCCCATTACCACCAAATTGAGCGATAGGTGTGGCAGCCAGAGCCATCCCAGCCTTCGGTCGAATCAACTGTCGCACTGAGGCCCCACCCACGTTTCGAGGCGGATCAGTGGGTCGCGACGGCATGAACAGCGACTCTTGAACTGGCGTGCAGAGTATCAGCGCACTCAGCTGATACAAAAGCGTCTCGCGTGCATCAATGAGCTTCAGGACCTTGAATCGGAGCTTTTCTTCTTTCGTCGACTCCTGTTTCTCCTAGCGTGCGGGTCACTCATGAATCCATGAGTGACCGAGACAGAGAACGAGCACGCACTTACGTGTCTTACCGTCGGAGGGCGTGACAACGATCCCAATGGCATCAGCTTCGAGTGAGGCCTCCTACTTGCATCTGCCTTCCGTTTGGGTTCCGATTTCCCTAACGTCGCGTAGCAAAGGGGTTAGCAGAGCGACTCATACACACTATCAAATCAAGCCAACGATGATTACCGTTCAACGCAGAGCCATACTGCGCGCGTTCATCACGGATTCTGCGCTCCTTGGTCGCAGGACTATAAGCACTGGCGGGAGCATGGCGGTCGGTGCGCGGCAGCTTGTTGGAGTTGGTCGGTGGCTCATAGAAGAAACGGTCGTTCCACCCCTGCTCGCGCTGTTGCAGCTGCTTCTGGGTAGGCGCCACAGGGCGGAGACGCCGCGGACTCTGCTTGTGCCGACTCGGCTGCAGAGGACTCGCGCCAGGTCTCATCATGTGACGACGCCGTACACTAGGAGGACTCGCCTGCTTCAGCAGGCTCCGAGCAATCTCCTCGCGGTTCGCCGTCGCCATCACTCCGCGTCGCGCTCAAAGTGTGTTGCCAGCTGAACTGCTTGGAAACGACTGTGAGATGCAGACCTCGCCGCTTCCCCACAAACCGCTGATCTGCCGAAATAGCTCGCCGTGCCCTCCTAAATAGTTGTGGCGAGCCGTTTCTCCGCGATGCATTCAGAAATTCCGCCCCGCTGCCCCATCAAATCGCTGGCATCTCCCGCTCGGTATTATATTGATTGGAGAGGAGTGATTAGACACACTCTCCTTCGCAAGCATCGCGAGAAATCGCTCATCGCGTCATACCTACCGCTTCGCATTGGCTTTCAACAGGACCTTGCATTTCTCCAACGCGTCGACTTCCTTGTCGATAGCAGCCAAAATCGTTGGGTCAGTCGCGCGCTTGCGTTGGCGCCGCAGCTGACGCTCTCTCTCGCGCAGAGAGGTCAGCAGCGAAAACTCCTGCGAGAGCTGCGGTCCCCACGCATCAGCAGATTCGTCCTCCACCTCGGCTTGGAATGCGACGTCCGAGGTTTCTTCATATCCCAGGCGCGTAAAACTGTCGTCAGCGCTTCGAGCAGCACGCAGCATCGCATATCGAGGACTAAATGAGGCAATGCTCTCAGACTTACCATGAAAGCTGGAGCCTCCGACGTAGAGCCCTCCGGTGCACAGCAAGACAAGCCACACGCCTGTCGAGTGGTAGACGCGCAGTGACGACAAATGGGTGCGCAAGGTGGTCTTCCACTGCTTGACGACGCTTCCCTGCTGGTTCGAGCAGGGCTCGCACTGCGGGTAGAAGCGAAAACTTGTCTTTCGGCCGGTGAGCCTGCGCAACAACCCTTCATCGCGTCGCTTGGCAACGCTATCAACGAGCAAACAAGGCGGCCAGTCCCGTCAGTTTCTGTCATGGACGCAGGCGGTCAATGAAAAGGTCGACGCACAGTTTCGGTGGCATGTGGTCGGCGTGGTACCGCACGCCGCTCCTGACGCCACATGTGTGGCAGCCATACAGCCTGCCGAATTCCTGGATGATGCCGCGCTCCACCTGTGAAGCGTAGTCGGCCGTCGCCGGCAGCGACGCCTTCTTCAGATGGAACGCACCGAGGTTCGCGAAATGACTCGGCGCCAGCGCGCTCATCCGCCCGCCGAGCATCTTGAAGCACAGGATGCCCATGATCATATATGCCGGGTACGGAGCGTCCCGGAAGTCCTGGACGCGGGCGTCCACCAACTCGCGGCCCTTGTCCAGCGCCGAGCGCGTTGCGCTCGAGGACCGATCGCTCCAGCTCCACCACAGCTTCCACTGGCCCGCCGCAGCCCTCGCGCGGTCGGCCGCAAGGCTCTCGAGCACATCGCGTGGGAGGGAAGCGAAGTGGAGCGCTACCGCCGAGGACGCGCCGACCGCCAGCGTCCCGATGGCGCGCGGGAGCACCGGCGTGGCCGCGCCGATGTGCAGCGCGCGCTGGACGAGTTGCGCGCCGGAGATGCCCGCGAGGAAGAGGACACCGCCCGTGGCCGCGTCCGCCGCGTGGGCCATTAGAGACCCATACAGCCGCACAGAGCGCTCGCCCGCGAACTGTGCGCGCAGCCGCCGCGCCGCGGCCGCCAGCGGCCCGTCGTCCGCCATGTTGGCGCCTGCGAGAAGGGAAGAAGGAGTCTTGCGAACCTTAGAATTCCGTTTGACTGGCTTCAAGCGAACTTAGTAGGATATTGCTACGTTCGATGGCTACACGGGCTATTTCTGGGGAGGACCGGGGCATTTGCCATACCGTCGTGGGCGTTGAGACGAGCGAGTGGGGCGGACGGGGCCATGGGGAAGATCAGCGGCGCAGCGAGCGGCGATGTCGAGGCGGTGAAGCCTCGGCGTGAGTCGCTGGCGACCATGATGCAGCGCATGGCGGACGACGGCGCGCTTCAACGACTCGTGCAGGAGGGTTCGCCAGAGGTCGAGTACAGTCGCCAAATCCTCAAGAAGAAGCCCGGCAGGCGGACACTCGACGATATTCACGTGGTGCGTGGGTCTACCTACGACGAAGCCGGCGAACATAGAGAACAGTTCCCATCTCACGCGTGGTCGAGTGCTGGACTCGATAGCTCAAGTCGCTCTTCGGGAGCTCCAAACTCCTCGAGTTCTTCTCCAACCTCGACGCATGTATGGTGAAGTTGGTGGCGTGGTTCATGAGTTTTGAGGGTTTGAGAATTAACAGAGCTGCGGCGATCTGGTGGCAACGATGGCAAAATCTCTAGACAAGGTGCGCTGATCCCGAATGTGCCGTCGAGAACAACCGCCAGCGCTACTCCACTCACGCTGCTTGACGATGTGGCGGTTGCAGCTTGAGCGACTGTATCAAGCACTCGAGATCAAGACTTACACGAAGGCCGAAGAGTATATATTTCACCAGGTGAGCGGATTTTGGCCCACTTGCTAGAGGTGAGCTCGTATGAGCTGTAGCTAACGCCATTTTCTCTCCAGGGCGACCCGGGAGACAACTTCTACCTCGTCTTCACAGGCCAAGGTATGCTTGGAGCACGATGAGGCAACTTGTCCACCGCGGCTCTGAATGTATCTTTGTGAGCAGTGTCGGTGCTGCAGGATGGCCAGACAGAGGAAGGGAAACCGCTACATTTGACGAATCTCGAGATTGGCGACACATTTGGAGAGAGAGCTCTGCTGTCCGCCTCTGACATTCGCACAGGTGAATTGATTCGGCATGTCAAAATAGTATGTTGCTGGGGACTGATGGATGGGCTACAATGCTATGATATGTGCTAGCCTCGGTCATGGTGTCTATTGTCCCGACAGAAGTGGTGTTCGTGAATCGAGCGGTCTTCACGGATCTACTGAACGAGTCCCACAACTCGACGGCTAGTGCCCTAGAGTTTTCGAAACGGTTCCGCTCCAACAAGGACATCGTGCGCAACATATTCCTGCGTAATCCGGCGCAGCGGTCGGAGAAGGATCTCAAGTTTGCTGTCGAATATCTCAAGAGCGTCAAGTTTTTCTCACGCTTCTCTTTCGAAGTGCGCAAGCAACTGTGCAAGGTCATGCGTCTCATCGGCGCCATAACCAACACTGTGATCTTCGAGGAAGGACAGGTGGGTCGCCACTTCTACATCATTTTCTCCGGATGTGTCGAGATCTCCGTGCTTGTCAAGAACCGGTTCGAAGAAGCAACCGAAAGTGTCCTCTCGCGACTCGAGGAGGGCGACTACTTCGGCGAGCTAGCACTGTCCGAGGTGGATGGCGTCCGTCGAGCCACCGTTACTTGTGTCGACTCGAGCGAGCTGCTTGTACTGGGTCGAGACGAATACGAGCCGCTGATCAAGAAGTACCAGAACGAATACCACGCGCAGTACGCGCAGATGCTTCGCAACAACCCGTACTTTACCGGTCCCGAGTGGGACGACAACACCATCGAGGGCATGTGCTCCGTCATGACCGAGAAGTATATCCCATTCCGCGGCGAAATTTGCAAGCAGGTTGGAGATTCGTGGTGCCATGCTTACTACATTTACAACTCACTACTAACGCAATTCACTCTCTCCACAGGGCTCTAGAGCGGCTGAGCTCTTCATCGTGACGAGAGGCGAATGCCGAATGATTCACGAGGGAAAGCACCCATTCACCAACGAGCCGCAGCAGTACGAACTCGGACGTTTTGGTCCCAGCTCCGTCCTCGGCTGTGCAGAGTACGTAATCTACAGCGTCGCGCCTGGCAATTCTAGCGTCTAATCGACAGTAACCTCACCGAATGACAGAGCGTCCGCGGGAAAGTTCACGGATATCGTTGTGCGGAATTATTCCATCTATGCTGAGTCCCCGATGAAGATCTTGATACTTTCTCGCTTTGACATTTTTCACCTAATGTCCACAGAGGCTCGAGCCAGTCTCCAGCGCTCGGCACTCGGCAACGCCCGCGAGTCAATCGAGGCACGGGCGCTCAAGTCCATGGCATGGGAGAAGTATAAGAAGAAATTTTTCAGCGAATTACAGCAAGCTCCAAAAGCGTCGGGGCAAGGACAAAGTCTACGGTCTCCGGAGAAGCTCTATTCTTCGTGCACTGAGCTGTCGAAGTCCGTCTCCGCTCCTGTGCTCTCATCTGCCAAGTCGTCGTCGCACTCACTGGTTGATCCCGGCATCTTCATGCTAGTTTGCCGCCGAGATCTCCAGCCTGATCAAATTGGACCAAAATCTCCACTCACCTCGAGCAAGCATCGAGGTCGGCTCGGTCAGACCGCTCCGAGTGTGACGGATGATGCTGAACACTCACAACTTCAGATCCCTGACGACAGCGAGCAGTCATCAGAAGCAACGCCAGCTCCCGAAGAAGCTGGGTCAGAGACTGAAGCGAAGCAAACAACAACGAGTGCTACATCACTTGATCGAAGTGCGTCCATGCCTGTGCTCGACAAAGTGCTCGTGAGAAAACTCTTATCTCCGAACGAAGCTGGTAGTGAGAACGGGAGAGTGAAGGTATCAGCCTCCCGGTCACCATCGATCAGGGGGCAAAGCCGGGTGCCCCACGCTCTGTCGGCCCCGAATGTTATAACAGAAGCGATAGACGCAGAGGAGAAAGAGTCTCTGCCATCGGTGACAGTGCCGTCCTCAAAGGCGCTTGCACCACCGAGGAATCGCGGTGGCTATCGTCGACTGTCGAATCAGCGCTCTGACAAGAGCGACAGCTCGATCCATCTTACCAAGGGAACAGTCAGTAGCGTAGGAAAGATTGATCGGGCTGCAGTACCACTGGCGGCGACTCCGACGATCTGGGACCCCGTCCACGGAGTCTGTCAACCGTTTTCTGTCGTCGGATTTATGAAGGAGCCCGTGGCAATTCGACCAGTGTCCGCATTCTCGGACGTCAAACCGTCCAAGACGGTAAAGCCTACCACAGCTAGTGATCGCAGAAATGCGAGTGAACTTACTAGAGGCGGTAGCTCTGGAATTGTACCGACTCCTTCTCCGCCTCGCCCCCCACCAGTTGAAATCACTCGCTTCCGCGTGTTCGGCAAGCTACGCGACGTCAGCGATGCAATGGACCTGTTCCGACGCGTCTGTGCTGTGGAATCGAGCGCAGCCGTGTGCGACAGTGCAGACTGCAGCCGCTTCGTCATCTACAAGGAGGCAGAAATGACAATGGTTCTGGAGAACTTTCCGAGTGTGGCGCTAGCTGATGGAGCGGTGGTGCGACAGTTCGGCGCGAGCGATTTGCCTCAAGGCAACGCGCAGCGCTTCGCATGCGTCGGTGTAATGATCGCATCGGATGTCGGACCTGTTCCTCTTAGCACGGTGGAATCCGTCGCTATCCACGTGTACCAGTGCTTCCCAACGCCCCAGAGCGCTGTGCGGTTTGCTCGACATGCCTCTGCGTCGTTGCTGTCAGCGGTCCCGACGTACATCGTGCCGCTGTTTGAGTGGATCCCACTGTCCGAGATCGAGCGCTTTGACGCACGCAACACCGATCTGGAGCAGGCGCTGGAGCAGGTGATGCTGCTGCGTGGCGGAGCAACGCATACAAGCACGTGGAAGGCTCGCAAGGACGCCATGAAACGCAGTGGTGTCCACCTCCACGCGCGACCACGGGGTCAGCTTCAGCATCACCAGCCTGAGCTGAAGGACTCTCCAGACTCAGCAAACGAATGAAGGGAAGGAGTCGCGTCTCTCGCGGCGTACAATCCTCAGGAGTTGCCTTTGTCCTGTCGAATATTTCGCTGTAATCCGACATAGAGGAGCCTCTGCGTAGGCGGCTACTGAATAGTCTAGCCCTCACACCTCGGCCTGGTTTTTGAATCCACGATTGGTCCCAACGCACGACTGGTACGGAGGTGGCGTCTGTCCGAAGCTGTCCTGGGTTCGCTCGAGCCTTCGGGTTGTGTAGGATGATGCAGACAGCATCGCTGCCTGCTTGTCATCGCGTGGAAGGAGAAGGGCTTCCATCGCGGGAAAGCGGGTAGTGTTTCGCCTGGGCAGATCGTGCGTATAGCACTTGGGTCTGCAGCTGACTGTTTGGGAAACTGCAACTCGGTCAAGTTTCGGAAGCTAGCCAAGTCAGCGAGGTAACGTTGCCTGAAGCTGGCGCGCCTTTGCAGCAACTTGTTGCCAAGTGACTGGGTTTCAGTATGACTGAGAACGCCAGCGCCGGCAGAAAACACACGGGAAGAGAGGCCAAGAAGAAGCGAAGCATGGCGCCGCGCTCGGCCAAGACGCCTGTGCTGCTGAACGTCTACGACCTGGTCGAGGCCAACGAGTACATGGCGCGTACGTGGTGCTCTCCCCGCGCCGATCGCGCCGTCTCTCGCGCTCAGGAGGCGCGCAGCACTCGACTTACCACACGCTCTTGCTGGTACCCGCAATGTCAGCGCTCGGAGTTGGCATCTTCCACAGCGGCGTGGAGATCGGGGGCGAGGAGTACTCGTACGCCAGCGGCGCCGGAGTCTTCTCTTCGCCGCCTAGGCAGGCGCCAGGTAAGCGCGTACCGCCTCTCCTGCCTCCTCTCACTCGTCGTGGAATCGTCAACGAGACTCACGCTCCTCTCTTCGACAGGCGCGACGTTCCGCGAGGCGATCGACATGGGGTTCTTTGACGGTTCCGTCAGCGAGGCGCGGCAGCTCGCGTACTCTTTGCGGCCCGACTTCAACGGCGACGACTACAACCTACTCACCAAGTGCGTGATCCGCCTGCGCATCACTGTCACCGCCCTCCAGCACACTCATTGGCTGCTCTATGCGTCTACGCTCACAGGAACTGCAACACATACGCGGACGCCCTGTGCCAAATTCTCGTGGGCAAGCCAATTCCGGCGTACGTCAACCGCGCAGCATACCTGGGCTCCTTCCTATCGTGCCTCATGCCCTCGGACGCGGCGGCGACGGCCCCTGTTGGAGATCCCAACGCCAACACCAACCAAGTCGGCGAGTCTGGCCACCCTCGGCGATCCGACTTTGTCTATTCCCCTTTTGCTGGCACGTCGTGAGCTCTGAGGACGGAGATGATGGAGAACGGACACGTCCTAACAGTCTTGTTGGTATGCATCCATCCTTCAGGCAACGGCCAGGTTCTCGGCGGCGGCGGCGGCGTAGCATCCTCCTCAGCGGGTGCCACTGACTCGTCATCACTGGCTGATCGACGGGAAAAAGTGCGCTTGGCGGCCCTCCGACGACTCGGTGGGGATGACGGCGAGGCAAACTAACCGTATGCAGAGACATTCGGTGGGAGACTGAAGAGTCTGCTCTACTTCGATATGACTGACGCTTCGGCAGATAGATCGCTCGGCTGTTTGATCGGCGCCTTTGGTCCGCAGCCGTATGGCACAGTGTCTACTATGGTTAATCTTGCAGCTCCAAATGGACGCGAGATCCCTCCAATCAACTCGAGATGTCAATCTTGTGCCGCTCCATGGCGGGGAGTCGATAGCAGTACCGCTTTCCCATATGGCTGTTGACTGGAGACAGCAATTCTGAACACCAGCACGGGCAAAGCGTATTTTCGGATTCATGCTTACGCACTGCTTGGATGGAACTAGCTCTGGTCGCACTCAAGCGACGTCTCTGGACGCAGGGACGCTACGCTCATTCATAAGAAACTGCCGCCCCCAGAGCTCGTTACGGCTCCTGTTGCTGTTCTCCAGGCAAGCAGTGTGGTAGCGGAGGAAGCCGCCGGGGGAGCCGGCATGGCAAAACAAGCAGGATTGCCTGGGCGACGCGGGAATGCTCCCTCGCCTTCCTCAACGTCACAACCAGCAGATGAACCGGTTGACTTTGAGAGCACTATCGATGATGAGCTTAGCGAGCCACTGAGCATCGAGAGTACAGTCGTGAGTCGCGAGACGGCTACTCACCTCGCGTTCGGCAAGAGGTGCGACGTTCTCCGATGGGATACTTCTCACCTTCTCGGTATTAATCGTCAATGCGGTGTTCTTGTCGGGCAATTAGCCGAAGAGATGACTTCGTGTTCGCCGAGGCCTCCCACTACATGCGGATCCTGAACGAGTTCTGTGAATGGGACCAAGATGTCTCGCAGCAAGAGAAGGCGCCGTCCGTTCTTGTAGTGGTTGGCCGTGCGGGGGCCGGTAAGTCGGCATTGCTCGCAAATTGGGCGGACCAACGCCGCCGTCACCACCAGTCACAGCGCACACGATCAGATGGTCATCGTGGAACTTCAGATACCAGCTCCGGCGCTGTCAATGAGCTTGTCTATGAACACTACGCAGGGTGTTCGTACGATAGTGTCAAGCTGTCGCTGTTCCTCTTTCGGTTGATGCACCAGATCCGGGTTTCCCACGGCCTCCGAGACTTTGAGCTCCCGAGAGAGCACGAAGAGGAGAAGCTCAAATTCTCTCTCTCTCGATGCCTGGAAGCCGCGGTCGGCAAGAGCACTGAGCGGTCGTCGGGGCCATCGCTGCAGCGAAAACGGTTCGATTGATACCGGTTGATTGGATTGGTGTTGTTGAGTGTGTAGTGACATATTGTGATGCTCGCATCCGCACAGGATCATCCTCGTGGTTGACGGCATTGATTGTGTCCGCACATCCGACGGCAATGACTCGCTCTCGTGGCTGCCAAACACGCTTCCAGCCGGGTTGCGCATCATTGTATCAGCTACGTTGTCGACGACTGACAAGAGGGACCGACTTCAGTGCTGCAAGGCGATCACGCGCAAGCCTGCAACTGTTGACGCAGAGTACGTGGTCGTTCCATCCTCGTTAGGCGTGTTTGGACTTATGGTGTTGGTCGTAGACTGACGACGTCGCATTGACATGCGTCCACAGCGGCGACCTTGTCTTCGATCTGACGCTAAAACCCCGAGATCATGATTCGCGAACAATACGCGAACTTCGACGTCGCAGTGCACAGTTCCTCGAGATTGAGCCGCTTGATGAAGGCGCCTGCACAGCCATTATCGAGGTGATGTCTACTGCGACTGTGACGCGTCACTTTTAGACTCCAGTGCTTGTCATTGACGAAGGTGTTCCATTCTGCAGTTGCACGAAAGCAAGTGCGGACAGATTCTTCCTCCCGAGGAGAAGACAGCGATCATCGGTAGTCGGGGAAGTGCGAACCCATTGTTCATTCGGTTGATCCTCACGACGCTTCAACATTCATTTGAAGGGGATGAGCAGCAACACCAACGTCACCGATGGCTCCAACTTGTCGCGGACGCAAATGACATTCAAACCGTGTTCGACATGGTTATGAAGCGCTGGAACGAGGTCCTCTTGGGAGGCTTGTTTGCGGAGCTGTCTCGATGCCGCACTGCTCTTGAAGCGAGCGCAACGGCGAGCGCGATGGACACGGGAAACGCTAGAGTACTGAGGCGTGCTTCCTCAAAGCTCACTGTTATCGGACCTGATGCCATAACAAGCAACAACTGGTCCAGCGACAACGACCGCCAAGTATTGCCAAAGCTGACGAAAACAGGATCGAAGGAGGCAGTCACGAGTTTTCCGGGCCAAGTCGAGTCCGCTGAGCTCGAGGCAATCCGGAACATGATAGAGAAGCGTGCACTCCTTGTGCGCCACGTGCTGTCGCTACTGACCGTCACACGCTACGGACTCTCGATCACCGACCTCGTTAACCTGATTGGCGACGCTGTTGATCGAACTGCCGTCGACCAGATGATGACACTTCTTCGCCCTCATTTGATGGAGATCCGACGCTATGATTGTGGTACTGGCAGTGCTTCGCCGACTGCATTGAGTGCGAAAGGAACATCGAACCGTTCGATGAGTAACAACGGCGTGGACTGCGATGCTATTGTACTGTACGACCTGAGCCACAACCAGCTGCGACGGATCACACGATACGGATTCCTCCACGACAAACAGCTTCGCGCCACATACTACCGCGGACTTGCCACCTACTTCGGCAATATGGAGGCATGTCAGCGACGGGTTGATGAGCTGCCGGTGCAACTAGAACGCTGCTCGATGTGGAATGTGCTGCAGTCGTCGCTTGTAAATATCAAGATGTTCCAGCTGTGGTGGAGCAAGCGCAACCGGCAGGAGTTCTTCTCGCACTGGCTCGAGCTCGCGAGCAATTCGTCAACCCATGACCCCGTCGACGACTTCATCCGCTCGTTGGACGAGTTCATCATCCACGAGAATCCAAGCGCCGAGCAACTTCTGGGTCTGTTCACGACCATCACCGCGTTTTTGCGAGCATGGCAAACAGTGAGTGCCAACGCGTCAACTAGCTCAACAGCCGCCTCGAACTCTGTACTGCATCGACCCAAGCCACCACAGCTCCAGGAGTTTATCAATAGCCTTACTAACTTCTCGAACGCACACCTGCCCGAGCGCGAAGCGCGGCGGATCCAGCACGAGATCACTTCCCTTTGCACGCACCCAGACGACGGGTATAACGTCCAGCGATGGCTTTGGACCCAGTTCCCGTTGATTGCAATCGCGTTCGAGTGCCGAGTTGTACGCGGAATGCACTCGATATCTGCGAAAGCGGCTCCAAGCGCCAACCGTACCGCAGGTGCTGACGAGCCGCTTGCGCCAAAGCCGACGAAGAGAACCATTCATCCAGCGAGCACTAATCAGCCCTCCACAGACAGCGGCGAGGCGACCCCTTCTCCTGCTACCTCTACCACGAACGAGGTGGTGCCTGGGAGTGTGACGAAGAAGCCGGCGATGGGCAAACGGAAGGCGCCGCCGATATCTGCCCGTCGAGCGCTCGCTCTCAGTTTGGACAGCATGAGCACTCTGGACTCAGACGACATCTGCGGCGCGCTCGAGTTCTTGTCGCCTGACAACAGAGATGGCGGCGCATCCTCTACTTCCAAGATCGAGGTGCGCGTATGTAACTTTCCTGGTCCTAGTTGCTAACCGAACTGACGTGTCGCGCGCTTTGCCAGACGCAGCTTGTCGAGCTGCGCGCCAAGCACGACAAGCTCAAGTTCGCCATTCGAGAGCGGCAAGAAACGCTCCACTTACTCGAGGAGCGAGTTGCCGAGGCGAAAGCCCAAGCGTGCGCTGCAGGACAGAGCGCGAGCCAGACGGATGAGTTGCTGGAGCAGATGCGTCGGGTCGGGGACGAGACGACGGTCGGTCGCCAGCGCGGCGACTACTATCGCGCCATTCTCCGGCACTGCGAGGTGAACCCGGCGCGAGACCCGAATATCATCGACAGCGCCGAGGCGGTTGTCCACAAGCTTCGCCAAGAGATCGTCGAGCTCCAGCAGCGCGCGCAGGTTATGTCCTACGAGACTCGGCTCGCAAGTAGCGAACTGCCCAAGCTGCGCCAGGTCACGCAGGAGAAAGCAGCCATCCACCAGGCTGCGATCGACCGACTGCGCTGGCGCCGCGAGCTCCAGCTCCGAGTCGTCAGTCGCTCAAGTAGCGGACCAAGGGCTGCGGTGGACAGCAAGAAGAGCTTCGGGGGTATCGCACACAGCAGAGACCCGCGAGTTGGCCACGAAGACGCAATGCCTGCCGGCCACCGACCGGAAATAGGCAGCTCTGTGTCCGATGAGCACGCCGAGGGCGATAACGTCATCACCGTCGATGCCAACTTTGCGCGCGCCAAGGAGAAGCTGCTGCACATGAAGGAGACGTCTCTGGCTCGCCAGCGCAACACGGCCACACTGCAGACGTATCTCGGTAGTGCCTACCAGGATGACGGCATCCTCGGCGCGCTGCGGCACGTGGGTATTAACCGCCCGGAGGAGGTTCAGGTGTACTGGCAGAGCCAGATGGACCACGCGGGCCAGCTCGAGGAAGAAGGACGGCAGGCTGAGGCGCGGGTTGCCGAGCTGCGCAACCGGCTGCAGCACCTCCAGACGGAGTTCGTCAACCTGAAACTTGGCGGGAGCGCGAGTCCGAGGCAGGAGGAGGACGCACTGGTCGCTCATGTCGGATCTCCCGTCGCCGTCGCCGGCGCCGGCGCGGTGGCCGCGGACCCGAACGCGCTCGCTCCTCCCCGCATGAGTATGAAGGAGGTCGAGCAGCAGATCGCGGACGCGGCGGCCGTCAACCAACACCGACGCGAGCGCGTGGTCTGGATGCGTGTACTCCACGAGGTGAGAGCGGAGCGGCCCTGAGCTCACTGGCTGATCGATTCGCGGCGGATAGCGAGCTAACCAGCGTCACTGGCGTGCGGTGTTGCTCCCCTCTAGAGACTCCAACTCGGACTGCTGCACATCGCTCAGGTGCTGGGGGTGACGCCCGCGACGGCCTCGGCGGGCGAGATCGATCTCCTGGGCCTCGTCGACGCAGTTGAGCAGGGCGTGCGCCACGTCCTGGGCGACGAGACGCACCTCCAGTCAGCCTCGAGCGCCAGCATGCGCCGCAAGAACAGCGTGCGCGTGACCAACCCGCACGTCCTCGCCGGTCTTAGCGCCGCCGGTAGTGTCGTGGGCGGGGCGAGTGGCGGCAGCGCGGCAGGCGCGACGGGAGCCCCGGGGGCAGCGACGGCGACGGCGGCGGCGGCAGCGGTGGCAGCGGCGGCGACTCCGCTGTCTCACGCGGCGCGCGCGAGCAACGACCGGATGCGCTACAACATCCGCGTGTCGCTCTCTCCGCAGCACCGGCAGATGAATCCGTACGTCGTCGACGAGGCGGGCGAGCAGTGGCGCGACGGCGTCGACGACGAGGACGAGGAAGAGGACGAGGACGAGGACGATGGAGACGGCGGAGACAGGGCAGGCATGTTTCGGGCGACCAAGGGCTGGCGAGCCGCTGCGAGCACTGGCGGACCCCAAGAGGAAGCAGTCAAGCGCCGCAGTGACATCAAGAACTCGGCGCGGCTCGAGCTCGAGAGGAAGCAGGCGGAGCAACGGCCCAAGAGCAAGAAGAAGCGCGCGTCGGCGTCAGCATCGGCGGGCGCCGCCGAGTGATTGCATAGCCGCCGGCTGCTCTGGATCCGAGAGACCAGCGCTAGTAGACAGCAAGCAGCACGCGAGTCTCGTTCCCTCTGGGTTGGATTGCGTCGCAGCGCGGCGCATTCGCCCCGACCAACTGGCAGGCAGGCGGGCGGGCAGGCGAGTTCGCGCGCAGCCGTCTCTCAAGGCCCCGACGGCTCACGGGTGCTCCTCGAAGTCGTCCTCGTCATACTCGTGCTCGTACTCGTAGGTCTCGACGGGCGGCGCCTCGGGCACGGCCACGACGAGTCCATCGAGCTCCTTGGTCAGCACGATCTCCGTGCCCAGGCGCGAGCTGTCAGTCGCCGCCGTACACACACAAATAGCGGCCGTTAGCAGCGCCATAAAGAGCCGAGGGGAGGCGTAGGCGCGAGCCACGCACTTGGCCGACAGGTCCTCCTTCGGCACGTAGGTCTCGAGGATGTGCTGCTCCTGAGCGTTGGGCTTGGTCAGCTTGCCGATCCATTCGTTGGAGACCACCACGTGCGACTGCGGCGACGTCGCGCCTGTCGCGAGAGCCACGAGAGCGTTAGCGCTTGCGTTGCTCGCGCGCCGCGCTCACACCGCACCTTCGCCGAAGAGCGACTCCGTGTAGAAGTCCGTGTGGTACGCGTCGTACTTGCCGCCGCCGCCGAGCGAGTCGTCCTTGATGAACGGCACGCCGTTCATCTCGCACGCCTGGCGCAGCGTCTGGCCCGTGCGGCCCGTGATCGTGTGGCGGTTGCCCTCGTAGTCGACGAGCACGACGCTCACCCTGCCGCACCACCAGAACGAGCGAGCGGGTTGAGGCGAGCCCGAAAGCCGCCGCAGTCAGCTCCGCGCCTGGCCCGCGGCTGCACACGAAGCACGCACACTTTCTCCGACACGGACGGGCCCGCGGCCGCCGCCGAGAAGCCGCCGATGCAGCGCCGGCCCGCCGCGCGCGCGGCCGCCGCCGATCGCAAAGCCCGAGCCAGCATGGTGTCACCCGCCCCTTTTCGCTTTTCCAAAGCGGGGAAGGCCACACACGCACATCGGAAACCGGTAGAAGCAGATCAGCAGCCGACAAACCGGTATTCTCTCAAAATCGCAGTTTTGCACATTTGGCCAAGTAAGCTACCGGTAGTACCGAGAGGATAGAGCCTTCCTCCCACGCCCAGCCAGCTCGAGCTCCGGCGACCGCTGCTGGAAGTGAACGCACGCACGGACGGACGCACGGACGCACGGGCGGGCGGGCGGACGAGCGGACGGACGGACGGCCAAGCGACCGCCAGCCATGGCCATGTACACCAAGATGACGGCGACGGGGTCGTCGCTGATCGTGAACCCGCGCTCGATCTCCAAGGAGCTGGAGGCCAAGCTCGCGGCGTCCGTGGCGCGCGTCATGGCGGCGCACGACGTGTCCGCGCTCTCGACCAAGCTCGTGCGCCAGGCCGTCGAGAAGGACGTGCACGTGAGCCTGGCCAACCACAAGGACGTGCTCAAGCGGCTCATGCACCAGGAATTCCGCAAGATCAAGGCACAGAAGGTGCGTCGTCGCTCCTCTCTCCTAGCGCTCCTAGCGCTCCTGGCGCGTCGCGCGCTAACGCCAATCGCTCCCTTGGCAGGCCGCCAAGCGAGTCGTCCCGGAGCCATGGAAGATCGCCGCGCGGAGAGAGAGCGTCGTCCGAGGCAAGCGCCGTAGTATCTCTGCGCCACGCGTGGCTTTTCCGTCGCTAACTCGCTCGCGGACGCGCTCGTGCCTCGCAGCGCTGAAACGGACGTACCAGCTGGCGACCGCAAACGCCGACGCGTTTAGTGGGTGCGTGTTGCACGCCACCCAGTCGCTGCTCGACCTGCACGCGGTCGAGAGCGGACCGGTCGCGCGACTGGCGGCGCTGTACGCGCGGCTCCTTGGCGCGCGCTGGCTCAAGGAGAAGCGGTACGAGAGCTGGGAGGCGCTCGCCGACCCCACGCCCACGCAGGTGCGGCCGCGCCATCGCGCTCTCTGCCTCCGTGCCTCTCTATTGCCATTGAGCTGACGCGGCACCGTCCAACCAGCTCGTGGAGGTCATCTACGCGGTGTACGTCGTGGAGCGCCTGGGGATCTGCCACCCCCACCGCGTGGAGCTGCTGAGCTGCCTCGAGCGCTCGCCGCCTCTTTACAGCGCTACGGTGCGTTCGTTGGCACAGTAAGCGCCGAGACATCATCTCCGGTAGCGCGCTAACGCGGCACGCTGTGGTCATTTGAGCAGGATCTCCTAGGGTGGGATCCGGCGCTCAACGGACCGCCGGCGTCTGACGAGAGCTCGTCCGTGTACGAGCGCTTCACAGACGCCCTGTTCCTCTGGTACTACACCAATTATATCGGCCAGTCAGTCGGTTACTCGCTGCTTGAGGTCGGTACTGCCTGCGTAGATTTGAAGTCTGCTCACAACTGATCCGAGACACGTGCGGTTCGCATTGGATCAGCTCCTGCAGTACCTCCCGGCCCTTTACCCCTACAAGAGCCCGGATGAGCTGTCGGCGTCCGCATACAGCGGTCAGCTCACCTGGATTGTGTCGCTGGTGATGGTGCTCACGGATTTCGGACGCCTCCGATGCGAGCCTGTACGTGCGTCGCCCATTCTGTACCTGTTTGCGAGCGGGTGAGCGCTAACGACTGCTGTTATTTGTACCCCCAGGAGCTGCTCCCACACGAGTACTTCCTCCTCCGCCAGCACCTCGTGCACCAGATTGCGCAGCAAGACCCCATCTGCGTGGGAGAAACCGTGCGAGTAAGCATACCCGGCTGCTGCAGCCTATGCTTTGACACGATCCCAGCCTTCACTAACTGTGCGCACGCACACTGTAGGCACTCCGATGCTTCGAAGGGTCCGATAACCTTGTGTCGGTGCGTCGCGGCATGGCGTTCCTGCTGGTCGCGCAAGGAGCTGACGGCGCGTGGACGTCGGCCGCTACCTCCTCCAGCGCTCCCGACTCTACGCGCTCGTACTTTGCCACCATGAGCTCCCTTCGTGCGCTGAGTGAGCCAAAGAGGGCCGGTTTTGCACCAGCAGTCCCGGACGTGACGCCACTGCTCGAGCGCCACCTGAACGCCGACATTGTAAGTCGTTGGACGTGGAAGTGAGACCAGTGGCGGCGCAAGTTCTGACTCGATTCGTTGTGGAATGCACAGAGCGATATGCTCAAGGTGGCCGAAGCCAGCAGGGTTGAGAAAGCTTCCCAAAGTGAGCCCTCGGGTACACCAAGCGATGCTCCTGCCTCCGACTCCACCGCGTCGAACAATGAGATGCCAGCGCCGTCACCGGAAGATATCGAGACACAAGTGCGCTTCCAGCAAAGACTGCTGGAGAACGAGGACGCCAATGTGAAGAATGTGTCGGCGAAGCTCGCGACGCACGTGCTGAGCACGCTCTCGGACTTGACCCTGACGGTCGACATCCTCAAGAGTACCGGCATCGGCCGCACGATCAACAAGCTGCGCAAGCACGCGTCGCCGGAGGTCGCGAAGGCTGCGGGGCAGCTGGTCTCCAAGTGGAAGAAGGACCTGTTGTAGCCTCCGTCGACTCCTCCCCAGCTGCTGAGGCATGAGTGCGTCAGACTGACACGGCCTCCTTGGGATAGCGAGGCACTAGACGTGCAGGTCATGGTGAGGAGCGAATCGCGGCGTGAGCATCGATAGACTCGTCGGTAGGAATGGCCTCACTCCTCGATGCGAAGAAGGAATGCATCGCAGCGCTCCATGCGCCAATTGGTCGCGGGAACCCCATTCCCTGACGATGCTGTAGGAGACTAGGCCCTTCCACCCCCGTGCCTCGCCGGCTGGGCAGCTCCCAGCAGTGTCCAGCCTTCATGCTAGTGCTCGAGAAGCAGCTCGCCATTCAGATTCTCGGTCTATGATTGGTGGCGGATCCGCCCAATCAGCGACGCCACAGAGGAGTCGCTGTCGTGAGGAATCTCTTGCTCGCTGCAACAGATTCCACGACGACGGGGTGACGAGGGCGATTGCCGACGCGCGCAGCGGTTCGCCGTCCTTTGGTCCGTGATGACAAGGGCGAGAGAGCAGCCACGTGTCGCTTCCGGAGCAGGGATTGGCGCTCGACAGACCTTCCCCGACCGGGTCTCGGAGACTGCCACGCCTCGCCTCGCCTCGCCTCGCTGCTCGCGACGACGGTCACCGTGACTGTGAGGTTTCGCCAGCGACGCTTGACAGTTCGCGCATCGACAGCGGGTCAACTTTCGACTCCCTCACTTCCACATCCGCCCTCTGCAGCTCAAAGCGACCGCAGCGAAGAATGGCCCCGCAGAACCAGAGTCAGACGCCGACCGCTCCTGGTATCGCATCGGTGACCAACGTCAAGGTCTCTGGCACCACCGCCGCCGTCGCCGTGAAGAACGCGCTCGCGCTCGATATCGAGCACGCTGCTATCGACCACCCCGAGCTTGTGCCTGTTCACCCCGCCACGACCTACGCGTCCATTCCCGAGGTTCCGTACGAGGACCGCGCGCTCAAGGCCGACCCGACGTTCAAGAACCTTCTTGCGGACGCAACCATCACCCACTTGGAGCCCAAGGTCGGGTCCGAAATCTCCGGCATCCAGCTCCACGAACTCACACATGCCCAGAGAGATGAGCTTGCGCTGTTGGTCGCGGAGCGCGGCGTCGTGTTCTTCCGCGACCAGGATATCACGATCGACCAGCAGCTTGACCTGGGCAGATACTACGGACCGCTGCACATCCACCAGAACTTCGGACACCCCGACGGGTACCCGGAAGTGCACGTGGTGCACAACACGGTCGAGGGCAGCAGCGCGTTTCTCCAAGAGTACCGGCTCCTCGATCCCAACAACGAATGGCACAGCGACGTCACATACGAGCGCCAGGTACACTGCGCTCGATGTAGAGTATCGCTCTTCGTGCACCGTGACATCGCCTCTCACAGTGTTTGCATCAATCTAGCCGCCGTCGTACACGACGCTCAAGGTGATCACAGCCCCCGAGGTCGGCGGTGATACACTCTGGTCGTCGTCGTACGAGGCGTACGAACGCCTGACGCCGTCCTTCCGCGCCTTCCTCGATGGACTCACTGCCGTCCACAGCAGCAAGGTGTGTCGGGCTATCCTGACCTCGATGCTCATGGCTGCTTCGAGTGCTAACGGCAGCGCTCTGGCCTCACAGGAGCAAGCTGAAGAGGCTCTCGCTCGCGGTCATACGCTCCGCCGGCCGATCGTTCAGTTCGTCCACCCGGTCGTGCGGACTCACCCAGTCACGGGTCGCAAGGCGCTGTTCGTGAACCCAGCCTTCACTCGCCGCATCAAGGAGCTGTCAGCTGCCGAGTCCGCCGCGGTGCTGCGCTTCCTGTTCACGCACATCGCCCAGGGGCACGAGTTCCAGGTCCGCTTCCGGTGGACCAAGAACTCTCTCGCGATCTGGGACAACCGTTGCACCAACCACTTCGCCACGTTCGACTACCTGCCGGGCAATCGCCACGCCGTGCGCGTGACTCCCCACGGAGAAATCCCGTACTTGGCTAAGGACGACGTGTCTGCGGCGCTGTGAACGCGCTCGAGTCAACTTTACTCCGTTGAAGGAAGCAACACGGGAGTGCATATTACGATCACACGACTTTTGGGTAGCGGCCACGGAGACGAAAGAGCCCTCATCGAATCCCCCAAAGCGCTGCCTACGCCCAAAGTGGAGCGCCTACCACGGGCTGATGGCATTGAGACCTTCCTTGACCGTGCTCCAGAGGGAGCCCACCATCGTCTGGCGTGCCGCCTGAGGCTCAATCGATCCGTATGCGTGGTCGTCATCGTCCGACAGCAATGCTTCCTCGAGATCTCCCTCGCCTTGGTCGGCGGTGTGACCAGACTCCGACGAATACGAGAGGCGGTCGTCACTGTAGGAAGACCCGAGGTACTCACGCGAGTCGACAGACATCGGGGCGTCATCCACTCCCGAGCCATTGCGGCCACGACGATAGCCCGATCGGCCACGCGATCGTCGGCGCGACGGCTTGCGGCGTGAGCCGTTCTCCAGCGAAGACGGGGGCGAGATCCGGTCGTCGCGCGGTCGGTTCGCGACAAAGTATACCGAGAAGATCACACAGCTCAGCGCCACGCCAAATGCGACGACCAGCTCAATGCACATGATCACCGTCAACATGCGGTGATCCACAGGGGGCTTGTCCGGGCTCGGAGGAGCCGTAACTGCAGCCACCATGAGCGAGAGACGTCAGCACTGCTGTTCGCGAGAGCCGAAACCTGGTGTAAACCATACTGCTAGCATTCTTCTCACCTGCGGGCAGCAGAATGTTGAGAAAGACTGCGGCCGCTAGCGTCGATCCGATGTAGCCATCATCAAATAGCTTCGGTGATGCCTTGCCACTAACCGAGTCATACACGAGGGAAAGCACCGCGTGTGCGCCAGTTACTGGGGTCGCTGAAGAAGGCGGAGGCGCTTCGCCAGCAGAAATGGTCGTCGCGGAGAGAAAGCGTCCGGTTTCCTTCGTTGAAGGAGCAGCCGTTGGAAGCGGAACCGAAGCCGCGCACACCATGTCTCGCGTCTTGTTCCGAATGAACTCGGCTACTCCAGGGAATTCATTCTGGCATCGCCATTGGTTGGCCGTCACGCACATCGCATCCACATCTGTCAGTTCAGCTCACACACATCCGACAGGAAAGCCTCCCCTTTCACACCACCAGGTGCCTTACCAGCGAGAATGCTCGTTGCACGAAGTAGTTATATAGCGTCCAGGTCGAGCGGTGCGCGTTCGAATCACTCGAGCAGGCAAAAAACGCCGCTGGGAATCTGGCGCAAAAAAAATCAAACGTGCCTGCCGGAGAAAAGAAGTGCTCGATGACGCCCATTTTGGTGGCTGCTGGGAGCTCCGACGCGTACGCTGGCAGTATACCGCGCAGCGAGTGGACGCTCGTTGGCGACTCTGTGTCGATGTCGTCGAAAAACTGGGAGACACCGCGCGTTAGCCAGGCAGCAATTTAGAATGTCAAACGAGCCGGCTTACCTTGCTGGTCGAGTTCCAGAACTGTGCCGAATGTGTAGTATTGCCGACGATGGCGCTCTGGAGCTCGTGTACAGTCGCTCGAAGCTCGACAAGCTCGTCTAGCATCTGCTCTTTCGTCAGCGAAAAGCCAACACACGCTGAAGAGTGATCTGTCAGGATACGTGCAATGTTTGCCAGTCCCTGGGCCGACCGCAGCACCAGCGAGTTGAACTCGACGTCGGCGACAGCAAACGAAATAAATCGGCCTTCGTTGCTAAGGCTCTCGCTGCCTGCAGTCTCGTCACGAGTGCGGAGAGTCGACGCCAGGTAGATCATCGGCTCATACATGTCAGTGACTGCCTCGTCTTGCGTCCATCCAGCGGCGAGTGCGCCTGCTGCGAACCGCTGCTTGGCGTCGTCAGGGATGGATTGAACCACGCGCTTGTAGTCCGGAGACTTCTTCAAGTCAGATAAAAGAGCCTTCCAATGCGGTGAGAGCCCCGAAAATGTCTCCCAGGGGTGCTGTACGTTGCCATCAAGCAAACAGCAATGAGAACACGCCATGTCAAGCCCCTCAATGGCTGTGTGCCCGCTTACATGAGCCACTAGCCGGCCAGTGTCAGCTCCATCCAGTCCAGCCGCCGTCTCTGTTCGGTTTGCGAGGATGAACTGCTGCAGGCGCTTCAACGGGGCGTACACATTACACAGGAACTGAAGCGCCGGCGTCTGGTAGCTAACGACACCAAGCACGGCATCGTATGGAGCGAGTCGGAAGATCTGCCACGCTACATCCGCCGCGATGGGAGGAGCCAGGATCGTCGAGGTCACGGCCGTCGCCGCCGCCGAAGCGTTCCCAACAGCCTGGCTCGCTCCACCGTCAGCACTCGTGGTCGATGCAGTTAGCGACTGCGGCGGCGACGGCTTCCAGAACGCCGGGCCGGGGTGGTACGTCCGGTTGCTAGCGATCCACTTGAGGTTCAGCGGCACGGATGGACCATAGACAAGGTGCGGGAGCAATCCGTCGGGCCGCTGGTACTTGAGCACGTTCCTGCCATCAGCGACAGTTGGCAGTCAGCGATCCAAGTATGTCTGAGCGGATGGCAGTGGCGCTACACCTACTGGAACTGAGCTGCGGCCACGTTGAAGTCGTCGTGCGCGAGCGCCTGCGCCGCGAACAGCGCGTCCGCCGGCTTCTGCGCGTTGCGAGAGGAGCGCCGTCCGTCAAAGCTACCGCCCGCCCAGAGCGACTGGAGTCGGGTAGGAAGTATGAATACGAACCAGATACTGGAAGCCAACGTGCGTGGGATCGCCGGCGGCCACAGCACCCAGCTCCACGTCGAAGTGCGCCGTGAGCACCGCGGCGGCGTCGCGCTTGAACTGAGCCTCGTCGCAGATGCCCCGCGCGTCCGGCGGCGCTGGAGTGGCGTCCACAGCGAGAGAGAGCGGCGCAAATCCATGCGTGCCGGCGGGGGCGGCCACAGCCGCGGCGGCCGCCAGGGCAAGGAGCCGCACGAGGAGGAGCCGCATGATCCCCGCCGCCCTGGTTTCTTCTGCCGCCGCCGCTGCGAAGTAAGTGGCCTCTCTATCTGTGTCCGCTTCTAAACGGCATTGATTGGTCATGTGATCTTCAGTAACGACACTTTTGCTCGGACATGTCGTCATCGCAGCTTGAAAAGTCGCAGTCGCGAGTCACCGCGCAGCATGGCGCGCAAGTGGGGCTTCCACTCGGTGGTGCTGGCGAGCGGGGCGTCACCGCTGGAGGTTAAGGCGTGCGACGACCTGGCGGCGCGGCTCTCTGCGGACCCTGAGCGCTCGTCCTGGCAGTGCGCGTGCTCGTACCGCGTCGTGAGGCGGACGCAGCTGGAAGATGCCGTGCGGGCCACAGCACTCGCCGACAGCACTGACGTCGCGGAAGAGGAGCCTCCAGTGGACGAAGAAGAAGCTACACCAAGACCCGAAGCGGTAGAGAATGCGGAAGTCGAGGCAGAACCTCCGGAGGTCGCAATAACGGCGCTAGCACTCGCGTCTGCCTTCCAACAGCTTGTCGACCGGGACAAGCACGAGTTCGAGCAGTTTCTGGCGGACAACGAGCCTTCTCCGGGTTCTGGCGAAGGCACAAAGCTGCTCCAGAGCTCGGCTACGGGGTTTGTCTCCCCCGAGGAAGGGAGTGCGCGTGAAACTCCCGCCCGCGTGTATTTGCTCCTGGACTACCCGAGCTCGCTCGAAGAGATCGACGCGCTTCTGCGGCTCGGAGAGCAGGGGAGCGATAGAACGCACTCTGACGCAGCCGCAGGCGATCCGCTCCCACTTCTGCCACTCATCGATGGGGTTTTGTTACTCGTGGATCCGCTCAAGGGACTCAAGAATCGAGCCAAGGGCTTGTTGCCGGCCAGTCGTCGCCCACCCGCCAGCTCCACCAAGTTCGACGAACTGAGCGTACTCGACGCGTTCGTTCCTCCCAGCGCGCTCCCGCCGTCTCCGTTCGTGACTGCCAACCCCACTATATCTGCGTTTTACAAAGCGGCGGGTGTCGGAGGTCTCGAGTGGAGCGACTTCGTGTTCACAGACGTGGCGTGCACGCGCATCGAGCCGGAGGATGCAGCGCCGACTCAGTCGAAGCCTGCAGACGATTTGGTGGCCGAGGTGGTCAACAGGATCGAGCGGTTAGCCGCCGATAAGTTCGCCTTCAAAGGCTGGGTGCAAGACACAAAGGTCTACTTCATTCCATCGGCTGAGCCGCAGTCAGATCCAACTCGGCGCCTGCTTCGCAAGTACCACCGAGTGCTTCGCTCCTCGTTCGCAGCCAGCGTGTCCGTCAGTACAGTCGTGTTTGCGCTACGAGAAGCGATTGCTCGAGTTACCGATGATGAGGAGAACGGAGTGGAAGACAGCGATGACGAAGGGGGGCACATCGCGTCTCAAGCGGACTCAGCTCAGCACTTGCTTGGCAATTATCATCAAATTCTCTCCCCGTCTTTTCGAGCAAGCGCATCTGTAAGCACCGTCGTGTTTGCGCTGCGTGAAGCGGTCGTCCGAGCGACTGGGGATGAAGCGAAAAGAGAGGAAACAGGCGATCAAGACGAACCTTCACCAGATCCAGATCGGAGTCTGATAGACAAGTATCATCGAATGCTGACCCCCTCGTTCCCAGCTAGCGTCTCCGTCAGCACAGTCGTGTTTGCGCTGCGAGAAGTGATAACAAACGACTTTGAGAGCCGAGAGCAGTTGATCGATGACAAGGAAGAGGAGAAAGAGGAGGAGGATCCCAGCGAGCTAGAATCAGCGACTGATGCAGGCCAAGAGTTCATCGAGTACGGGGACGAAGCTGCCAAGCGGATTGCTCGAGCGTGTATATGCCAAGACGCCTTGCGTCTGGAAGGCGATCCGACCAAAGTTGGCGGAGTCGAAATAGCGGAGGTGGAGAAAGGTATGTGGCAGATGAGCGATCTGCCCGGAGTCGGAAACAATGGTCGCAAGGCGTTCCCTGTCGTCCCGCTGCTCTCGTCAGTCGAGCGCGGGGTGCTGGAGACCGAGTTCGCGTCCTTCTGCCCACCGGGTCTGTCGGTTCCTCAAGTGCACATCACGCGCCAGCTCCTACAGCTAGAAGAGCTTCTTGGCACAGCGTGGAAGGGGAGAGTGCAAACCCGAGAGTTTGCCGAGCTGCTGAACGCGCGAGTGTTCCCCCAGCGACTGGCGCAGGTGCTGTTGCGAGCCCCGACCGTGCACACGTCGTACTATCCGCCGACCGACGCGCTTCTACTCGCGTGCATCAATACGACAGCTCCTGGCCGTTTCCGCACATCATTCTGGTCGGCGCGGGAGCAAGTCCGCCACCGCCCAGCGTTCAAAGACTGGAAAAAAGAGCGAGCGGTGCCGTTAGAATATCTGACCCCGAGGACAGCGGAGGCGGCGAAGGCGTGCGTGCCGCTGTCGTCGGCAGAGCTGGAGGCTGTCGCGGAGAAATCGTGGGTGTTTTACCCCGAGGACCACAGCGTCGTCCGTCTCCAGCAAAATCCACAGGGAGACACCTGGCTCAGCGTCTATCAGGGCAGGTAACTGGCGCTTTCACCCTGCGTTGTCCATGCGCGCGCACGCCACTCTCTAACTCGCTACGATGTTTTGCTGTCGCTCCACACAGGGGCGTGTTCGGTCTCCGCCCTCTTCGACTTCGGCCTGAGAGCGAGGAGCTACCATCGTCGAGCTCGCATGCGATGCAATTTACCGCGTCCTTTGATGATGAATCGCGGCTTCACATCTGCGAGGGACGACGTCAGTTCCCACGCAAACCGGATGGATTCTCCACCGTGACTGTCACCAATGCATTCCCCTGCGGTCTCAGCATCTCGGTTGGATCCGATGGATCGATCGTACAGCGATACATCCGCTACGACACCGAGAGTCCTGGCGGCGGCAGTCGAGAGGCAGAAGAGTATCGCGTCATTTACGGTCGAGGCTGTGTTCTCCGCGTCTTCGGCGACGGAGTGGGGCAGATCCTCACGCCTGAAGGCGCCGTCTACTCGGTTGTCAAACAGCCTAACGGGTCATTTCAAAGGGTTCGACCTCCTCAAGGTAGCTCGGTTTTGACGCCGCCAGAAGCCGCATTTACAGTCGATCCGGAGACGAATGCACTGGTCGAGCGACGATCAACCGGTGTTGTCATCGCGACCCACACCGACGGCGCGCGTATCACATACCACGTGGACGGCACGCGCATGTACTCCAACGCCCAGGGTACACACGTCGTCGTCCACAAGCACGGCTTGGCAGACGTGGCCATGGATCTCACCGTGAACTTGACGGCGCAGCGACACGCTTCCGGCGAGCGCGTCGCGGTGACGAAAGGCGGTTTGCGCACGAGGAGCACCGTCACGGTGTACGATGGCACAAGGGTTGACGTGGCGTACAACACAAAGGTGACGGCGCAAGTGAACGGCCGTGTGACGACGACCAAGCCCGACGGCACGGTCATCATTGCCAAGGACAGCGGCCGTGTCGAGTACGTGCCATCCAAGCGAACCGCGGGGACTACCTCGACCAACGGAGGCGAGTGTAATCTGCCGGGGCATTCCGGGGAAGAAGACAACGACCGAGATGTCGTCAACCACAACGGCGTCTACTACTTTGACATTCGCTTGGGTCGCTTTGAGCTGTGCGACCGAGAGCAAAACGTGTTTCTGATCGAAACGGGCGATGGATCCGCCGCGCCGCGCGCTTCGGTCGACCTCGCGGGCGTCGTCAGCGAGGCGGAGGCGCACAAGTACAGTGTGGAGCAAATCCCAGCCAAGGCGACAATCAACGACCCCATACAGCCGCACGTGTTCATCCTGAACGGCGACGGGACGGCGCTCGAGGTCCTCTCGCCTCGCGAAGTCGCCGACTACCTCAGCGAGGTCTCTGCGACTGGAGTCATGTCTGCGTTGTCCAAGGGCCACGAAAAGGTGCCGCTGCATTTGCCTCGGGAGTTCTTGGCCTCCCTCGTGATTATGCACTCATGGAGCAACAACAACCCGACGGCTCCGGTTTTTAACGATGGAGCGCTGGCAAGGCACCTCGCAGGTCTCTGTCGGCCCATCGCAACAGCAGGCAAGTATCTTGACGACTACTTCGCCGAGTTCGATGGTCCAAGGAGCAGGGCGTTCACCCTAGCGCGCCGCATATGGTCGCTGCATCCGCTATCACCAGAGCAGGTAGGGCAGATGCAGAGCGCCTGGAGCGTGTGGAAGCAGTGGCAAGAGGAGCGGGAGGCCACGATGGACAGGTTCAAGATCGACGACCCACGCGACGCGGACGCGATCGCGCAGGAAGCTGCCGTGCAGAAGCGGGTGCTGCTAGCGTACAAGGCGGCGCGCGACAGGAGGAAGGTAGAGCGAGAGAAGGCGCGGGAGATGCGCCTGGCGGCCGCGGGCAGAGGCGCACAGATGGAGGCCGACAAGGAGATGAAGAGCGGCGGGGGGCGGGCCGATGCCGAGGACGACGACGACTTCGACCAGTTCGCGTCAGACCCGAGCGACGACGTCTTGTGCCACGGCAGCGGCCCCGACGGCGGCTACGGTGCGGAGCATCTGTCGGGACTACACTGGGCCGCGTTCTCCCAGGCAGACGACGCCGGGGGCGGCGTCCTGACCGTGGCGCAGGGCACGTTACGCAGCTGTGTCTCCGCTTTTTCGCCCGTGCTGACGCTCACCCATGTTCGTACTTCAGCGCGTCAGGCGCTCATGCACGCTCTTGGCAAAGACGTCGCGGCTTCCGACTTGTCTACAGCGCTGTCTACTCGGCTCCGAGCCGACTCGCCATCCAAGGCACGTTGTGCCCTGCGTGTGTCGAGAGTCGCGTACCCGCCTCGGTACTGACGCTTCGCCACGATGAGGTACTCCCGCAGGTGTCCTTCGACGTGTTCGTCGACCTCGTCAACCACTTCAAGCGCTTGGAGAACGGACAGAGCGACGTGAGACGCGGCGACACCAAGAGCGCCGTCGTCGACAGCACGCTTGGACTGCGTGCGCCTGCCGCCTCTGCGTCCGGCAAGACGCTCAGACGCACAGCCAAGCCGTCGTCCTTCGGCGACGCGCGGCCAGTGGCGGTCGGTTCGGGTGCCCGAGCAGCTCGACAACGGCAGGCGCTGGGTTCGGACTGAGTTGTGAGCCGTCGACTTGGTGCTTGGGCAGGTGGCAAGCACGCCACGTCGCAGGCTGCAAGGAGATCTACCCCCGTAATCACATAGCATGCGTAGATTGATGAGAGACGCTCAATCTTAGTGACATTCATTTGAAGATGCAAGCATGTTAGTGGAGGTCACTTCGGTATTTTTCTGCAAAGATTTTGCATCAATATAGTCATGCATTCCTTTATACAGGTATTGTCGGCCGTTCCGTGACCAATCGATTGACTGGTTGCCCCAACAGGTACAGCGTACCTCTTGGTGCTTGCAGTACCCGCGGCAAGGCGGTCGTTTCCCGCGCTGCCGTCTTCGAACGGCCACAAGTCGAACACGCCGGAGCTCCGCAAGCGTCCAATCTCGTTGCCGCCGCCGTCGCCATCGCAGTGCAGAGACCATGACCGGCGAGCCGTCCCCGAAGCGCCAGCGCACAGAGGAGCCCAAGGAGGAGGAGGAGCCGAAGGCGGAGGAGCTGGCGCTCATCCAGAAGGTGGTGGGCGAGGTGGAGGCCGTGAGCGAGGAGATCGAGAAGGCCGAGCAGGAGCAGGCCAAGGAGATCCTCGTCATCGAGAGCAAGTACAACAAGCTCAAGGCCCCCACGTACGTCAAGCGTGCCAAGCTGCTCTCGCAGATCCCGCGCTTCTGGAAGCAAGTGGTGCGTCCGCTCGATTGATCGATTGATCGATTGATCGATCGATCGATCGCACGGCAGTCGGTCGGTCACTCCGTGGTGTGGAACTGACGACTCGCTTTGCTTGTGTGGCGCGCGCAGCTGTGCAACCACCCGCTGATCGCGTCGTCGATCGACGAGCAGGACGAGAAGGTGCTGGAGTTCCTGACGTCGCTGGACGTGACGTTCGTGGACGACAACGGCGGCTTCAAGATCGAGCTGACGTTCAAGGAGAACCCGTTCCTGGCGTCCAAGTCGCTGTGGAAGCAGGTGACGTTCTCGGAGGAGGACGAACCCGAGGTGACCACGTCGGCGATCGAGTGGGCGGCGACGGACGAGGGCAAGGAGGCGGCCGAGCACGCGTCCTTCCTCGCGTGGTTCGTGTCATCCGAGGGTGAACAGGACTTTGCCGAGCTCATCAAGGATGACGCGTGGAAGAACCCCATGCCGTTTTACATGAACGCGGACGAGAGCGACGACGAGGAGGGCGAGGAGGACGAGGACGAGGACGAGGAGCAGGACGGCGAGAACGAGGACGAGGACGAGGATGAGGATGAGGCTGAGGACAAGGAGTGAGTCCGCGCGCTCGCCCTCGGGCAAGCCCGCGCCGCCGCCGCCTGCGTTCCCGGCGCAGATAGAGGAGCCTCGCGCGCCGCTCGCCATCAATATATCTCCGTGTACCACTGCTCTCTCGGCTGCGGCCGCGCGCGTGACTAGCTAGCTGCTCTTGGACTTGCCACTCTTGGGCTTGCCGCTCTTGGGCTTGCCGCTCTTTGGCGTGGCGTCCGTGGGCGTGGCGTCCGTGGGCGTGACTTCCGTGGGCGTGGCCTCCTTGGGCTTGGCCACGTACATGGCGCTGGAAAGCCACTTGATCGGGTGCCGGTTGTACATTCCCCAGTCGGGCAGCACGAGCTGGCGCGCGGCGGTGGCGAGTATGAGCAAGGGAAACAGCGCCGGTCAGTCGCGCGCTGCGGGGCGAAGGGGACGGAGGGAGCGAGGGACGACGCACCAGCGCGGCGACGAGCGTGGCCGCGACCCAGGCGCGGAAGGGGACGGAGAAGTCCTGCTGCACGTAGCCGACGATCCACGCGGGCGTGCAGATGGCCACGAAGCACAGCACGAGGTACCTCTCAGCCAGCGCCTGGCCCTTGTAGTCCACCATGGCGGCGCGCGCGGCTCGCGATGGCTCGGCGAGCGCGGAGCAAGTGCATTGGCGCCGTCCACGTGGAGGAGTCGTCGCCGCGCGAGGAGCGGGTCGATGATTGGCGGAAATGTGTGTAAATACGGGTATCTAAGTGGACAAAACTGGTCGCGGAGTGTGGGTCGCGGCCGGCAACGAGAGAAGGAACGTGCCGGGGCGGGCGATGGCGACGCACGGGGCGACGCACGGGGCGACGCACGGGGCGACGCACGGGGCGCCGCCCGAGGGACTCGAGTGCATGGCGACGATGGAGGACATCACGCTGGAAGACGGCAACTACTGTGAGTACCAGACGGCGCCGAGCGGCGCGTGGCACCCGGCGCTGTTTGC
>JAADYC010000060.1:0-47456 GCA_023338135.1 Phytopythium kandeliae | reverse complement strand
GCGCCATCGATGACGCGCAGGAGCGGTCCCAGACCCGAGAGGTTGTCGATTTGCAGCTGGCATTCGTTCTGCACCGAGAAGGCCAGCAGCGAGGCGGCGCTTACGTGGCGCAGCACGCGGTCCTCGCTGCTCTGCGCGTCGCTCAGCAGCATAAAGAGCGGGCAGTTGTGTCGATGCGAAGCGCACTGCCAGCTAGACAGATGTCCGTCACGAGGCGCTTGTCAATAGCGAAGCCAAGACTCTTGAGGGAAGACTCGAATGGAGCAGGCGCACTTGTTGCACGAGCTGGCGCTCAACCGCCCGCGCTCCGAGCGCGCCAAGCTGCCTAGGATCCTGCCACGCCACGCGGCAGATGAGCACTTGACCCCACACAACTGCCATCCTTGACCAGGCACGCGTACCCGGCGCAGTAGCACTTGATGGCCGTCGTGGAGGCCGCCTTGGCCACAAGCGTCACGCGCCGCACACCCTGCGCCTGCACAAGTTGCTCGCGCAGCGGCGTGTCGCGCACCAGGAGCAGCAGGCGCCGCATGTCGACCTCCACATCTACCGCGCGTCGCGCCTCGCCCTCGTGGCGCCGCAGCAGCGCCACCAGCTCGCTGAACGCGCCTCCATGCTCGTCGTCCTCCCTCATGTCGGTTATCGAGCAATGAGATCGTAGGCGGCAACGTCAACGTCTTGGTCGGTGGCGCTAGCCGATTGGTGCCAAACGTCTCCAGCTGGTAACGAGGAGCGTTCCGCGAAGCCTGGTCGCTCGCGCGATGTCGCGACTCGGAATCGCACCAAGATGAGAAACAGCCATTCCCGCCCCTGCCGGGACGTCGCCGCCGGGACGTCGCTGCTGCGCGCCTGGGAGTCTCGACCGCCCAGCCGCAAGGCGTGCGACCAGTAGCAGCTCGTCTGCGTGCGCGTCTCCTAGTCCTGTAGAGTCCAACGCGCGAGCGGACGCACTTGCGGGAAGGAAACGTCCGGAAAGGCGCTTTTCCCAGGTACATGCAGGCGACAGAGTCCGTTGGGAGCATCCGGGACTGACTGCGCTGTGCGCACGCCTGTTCGTCGCTACGAATAGTTTTTTGATAGAGGAAGGGACGAGCGAAGAAGACACAGGGACAACCAGTCTCAACCGCGCGTCCAGCGTCCGCATGCCGACGTCAGCCGCGAATGGCGGTGGCGGAGGGCTGCTCCAAGGATTTAGGCGCAAGATTGGTCGGTACGGGTCGCCCTCCGGCGTGACAGAGCCAACAGGAGGCGGCGGGAGCCACGACGAGCTGGAAGTAGATGCGCCGGCGCCTTTCGCGAGCGCCGCGCGCGAGTTTCGGGAGCAGGACCAGCTCCTGCGGCGATTGGACGGCGAGCTCAGCGGTATGCTCGAGCACCTCCAGGTAAACTCGCGATAGACTCGTCTGTGATCTTCATGACTGGGATCGCACCATTCATCCCTCGGCTATTTCCCGCACAAACCGATTCGATTAGCTCGCTTCCACATCGATGCTGCAAGTCGCGCGCCTGTTCTCCGAGACTCTCAGGTGAAGCGTTGCATCAACGCCAAAGATGGAGTCGCTGCCTGCGTCAGTGCGCTAATCTCATTATCCATGCATCGCGTTGACCACAGGAGCGAGCCGGAATCCCACGCCTTAAGTGCCGAGTTCCTCGAGAGTATGGAGCGCATCGTGCGCGACGGCGTCGAGATCACGGAGCAATCCATCCGCTTCACTATCGTCGACCCGCTGGTAGCGCGCTTGGAGCGCCACGACCAACTCTTGACCCAACTGACAGACCGCGAACGGCTGGCACGAGAATGCCGAGTGCTACGTGAGGCTGTGGAGCACACGCAGGCTCCAGGCATGATCGAAGTCGATGACAAGTGTCGCCAGAACCTAACCAAGTTGGCTGCGCTTGAGATGGAACTCGATGGACTACAGCGCGAGCTGCTGTCGGCCATTGGTGTGTTGGCTTGCGTAGAGAACCTAGCGAATGCGACCGTCGCTCACATTGTGTGGACTATCGATTGTTGGTTTGGCTTTATAGATGACCTTACGCACGGACACGGC
Source organism: Phytopythium kandeliae (assembly GCA_023338135.1). Classification (NCBI taxonomy): domain Eukaryota; phylum Oomycota; class Peronosporomycetes; order Pythiales; family Pythiaceae; genus Phytopythium; species Phytopythium kandeliae. Next base: position 45,405 of record JAADYC010000060.1, on the reverse strand, counting down.
TTCACCAACCAGAACGACCTCTTCGCCGCCATGGTAAGTAACAGTATGAGCGTCTAGATCCATGCGAACGGGTGCTAACTATCACTTCATTCCCCAGCGCTTGCACCTCGCGACATTCTTCTTCAACGCCAACAAGTCGCTCTTTCCACGGCTGTCGCCAACCGAAATGGAGATCGTCACTGGCGCGAGCTACACTGACGCGGCGCGTCGTGCGATGTCTGCGGCGTCGCAGCGGTCGTCGCAGCCTTCGACGTCGTCATTTCGCCTGCATAAGATGTCGAGCGTCACGTCGGAGGACTGGTCGGAGGTCGATGGCTCTGCCTCGGCGTATGAGGATGATTCCTCACGACCGTCGATCACGCTCGAGGAGTTCGAGATGGGGCGGTCGCCACCGAATTTATCGGACATTCTCGCGCGTGTGGAAGTCGGGACCGGCTCGTCGCTCGCATCGTCGAGTTCGAAGTCATCTGGTCGACCAGTAGACTCCGACGAGCTCGTCGCACGCGCAGCTCATCCGGTTGTGCCCTCCGCTGTTGAGGACGAAGCCGATACCCCTCGACGCGTTTCGTCCCGTGAAAGCGGGATCGAGAGGATGTCAATGGCGTCTCCACACGGGTATGGTGTGAAGGCAAGTGATCTCCGCAGTCCGAGCATGTTCACGTCGTTCAGCAAGTCGATTCGGGGTAAACTTGGGTACCAGTCGAAGGGGAAGCCAAGCATCCACGCGACTTTTCCACACGATCGATCTCCTGCTGGCAGCGAGGGGCCGACGGATGCGGGGTTTTTGATTGTGTCGCCGCCGCATGGAGCACCACATTCCTCTTCGCGACCCCCTCGGCATGTACGTACAGGATCATTCGTAGTGACTGGTGTAGAAATGGCAAAACAACTGACCTTCGGAGTGCTCTCGACGGACTAAGCGCGCCGGTGCTGCGCCTGGCACATCGCGCTCCGCCGAGTTATCTCCCCAAGAGTGGCGCGCAATCGAGGCGTGCCTATGGGACATCGACGCGCGCAAGTGCCAAGAGCACAAATGCAAGCTGCTTGATGTGCCTGGCGCAGTCGATTCAAGCGGCGACTTGTTGCCGCGACTTTTCCGAGAGGTATGTACTTTGTTGGCTCTCGGGGTGTCCCCACTTTCGTCCATCGACTCACGCTGCTCATGCGCATTGCCAATTGTCACCAACGAGCAGAATGAGAAGCTTGCGCACGAGTGTGTGTCGTATCTTTACATTGAAGATTTGGTGCGCTTGGTCCAGGTAGAAACGCCTCGACGTTCCTCGCCCCTCGGTGTCAGCGGTGCTAATAACTCGCATCTGTCCGTTGTGTGATATCACTGCAGGTCAACCGCAGCCTGCACGCGAACCTGCGCCATTGCCCTCCCATGTGGAAGCAGTGCATTCGCTCGTGCGACTTGACACACTCCATGCGGCGCACGGTGTGGCTCGCCGCCTTTTACGAGTCGACGCCGTGGCACTCGGACGACTTTGCACCTCACTTGCTGCCTCGCGAGACGCGGAGCATCATGTACGAACAGCTCGTGCTCAAAGTCGGCGCCAAGCTCACGGATGCGGCAGTGCGTAAGGAGCCGACATCGGAGGAAGACGCACAGCTGCTTGCGTGGATGCAAGAGATCGACGTCGACGTCGCGCGAACATGCCACAGAGACAAGTATGCGAGCGACACGGTGAGTACTTGCGCTGTCTGCACGTCGGTAGCCCTTGGACTGACGTAGTTCGCCGGGAAATCATGCGGCCAGGACGAGGAAGAGAGCTGGGACTTGACATCCCACCGCTCGTCCGCGTCGTCATCGAATCAGTCGAGAGCGAACACGAGTAGCGTCGTGGCTGGAATGTCGGATGAGTCCGCCTCGGATCTGTCGGGCGACACGAAGATTGTGCGGTTGGCTGCCGAGAATCGAGGTGACGACGCAGGAGGGCAATGCTCTCTGGATGGCGGCGCAAACGACGGCACACTCGCTCGACTGTCAACTGAGGCGACGGCAGCGGCTGCTCCGCAGTGTTGTGACGAGGCTCAAGCGACTGATAAGGCCGCACGACGCGCCACACTGGAGACCAAGGTCCGGCGAGTGCTGCGCGCGTACGTCATGTACAACCCGCGCGTGGGGTACTGCCAAGGTATGAGCTTCTTGGTGCGCCTTCTCGCCGACGTGGCGGAGGATGAAGCCGACCTGTTTTGGCTCTTTGTCGGTTTCTCGGAGCCCGAGAACGACCGCAACCTGTACGAGCCGGGTCTCGCGGTGCTGCAACCGTTTCTGAGCAAGTACGAGACGCTCTTCTCCACCCACATGCCCGATCTCTATGCGCACTTCCAGCAGGAGGGCGTGCACGTCGCGTCCTTCTGCACGCGGTGGTTCATGACGCTCTTCTCGTCGTTCGAGACGGCGAGTCCGCGGTTGGCGACGCGTCTGCTGGACATTTTCGTGATTGACGGGTGGCGCATCATCTTCAGCATGGCGCTCGTGGTGCTGGACGAGCTGCGCTTCGAGCTGAGTGGCGCAGATCTCGAGGGCATCTTGCGCGTGCTTCAGTCTCCACGCAAGTACATGGTCGAGCAGAGCGCCAGCAAGCGCCGGCAGCTACTCCGACACGCGCTGGCCTTCAGTATTTCCCAAATGATCAACGCCATCTAGGAGCAGGCAATGTATACAGGAGCAACCGCGACAGCGGAGGCGCGCGGAGGCCTGTCTGGCTTGAACGTTCTGCTTGAAATTGCACACTCTGGTCTCTTCATTCACCGCTGCAGATGAGGAGCTGGCAGAGGATACAGGATGCCGCGGGTTCGCTCGGCGCCGCCTCCGCATGTCCAGGTATCGACTCGACTCCATCGTTCGTCGCGCCATGTGGCGAGGTTTCGCGCACCGTCTTCACCAGGTAGTGAGCGCGCCAGTACACGACGAGCGCCGCGGTTCCCACGACCGCCAGGAACGCAAAGTTAGCGTGAAGGCTGAGGTTCGCGACAACTCGAACGAGCGCGGGGCGTCCTAGGTCGAACCACGACGTGTATGGGGAGCACCAGAAGACATGCGCCAGACTGGAGAGCACCAGGGCGTGATACAGGCGCTGATAAGCCACGAAGCTCGCCGACTCGTCGCCGCCAAGGCGGCGGAGCCGCTCGTCGAACCATTGCGAGTGCGCCACGAAGCAGATCGACATCAACAACGCCGTCCACGCGTACAACGCCCGAGATTCCCACCCAAACGACCGGAGCGTGGTCGCCAGAACAGCCGAGCAGCTGGGCACGACGACGAAGAAGCCTCCGCCGAAATCCTGGCGGAAGCTCCACACGTCCTCCCACGTGAGAGATACGAGTTCGCGGAGGCTGGGCAGCCGCGTATCCTCGACCAGCCGAACCTTGCAAGCCTCGCACCAGCTTGGCGCATCCAATAGCGCGGTGTCCGACATTTGCTTCTCGACGCACACTCGGTGAGCGCTCTGAAGGTGCTGCTCTCCTCGCCTCGCTTGGCAACGACACACCACAACCCACGTGCTAGGAGAGCGTCGAGAGCAGTTCTCGCTCCTCTCCCACTCGTGACCGCGCGTGCTGAAGAGCTCCCACTCGCTACACACGACGCATTGCTTCACGTAAAAGTCGCGGCCGTCCCCAACGCACAACGCCTTCCATCTGCAGAATCTGAAGTACGGAGTGCGTTAGGATAGCTGGGATGCGAGATGCGGTTCGCGTCAGTAAACATACCTGACGCCGGGCATCTCCGAAGCGAACGACCTCCAGCGAGGCAGCTCCAGTCGGCATACTGCAGTGAAAACGGCGTCTTCAATCCGCGTCAACGACGTATAGGCAAGGGGCGACCGCAGGTCGAAGCGGCTACAGTGCGCAGTCTCCCATGCCTCCATCATTGCAGCATGGCGCGCTGACAGCTTTCCTTGGCGCAGCAGGCGATGGCGGAACACATCTCGCCACAAGTTCTCACTGAAAATACTGCGCAAAGCCCGGCAAGTCTTGGACAATGCGGCCGCTTCGGGAGCCGACAGGAAGAGCACTAGGCGCAAGTAACAATCCGCTCCAAGCTGGAACGCAGGGTGGTCATCGCTTAGATGGAGCAGCGGCGATACGAGTGCGCTCCTTGGGTACACATCGTTGAAAACGCCGTGACCGCCGCTCAAGATGTGCTGCTGGATCCACCACGCCGAGACAATGACGATGGCTGTGCAGGCGAGTAAACTGAAGACTTGAGTGGGAGCCAGATGCCTTGGAATCATCGTTTGGAGGTTGCAATACACCACCCAAGACATGACAGCACCGCACGAATACAACCAGGCGGTAAGCGAGCCAGCTCGGTGCTCGGTCCGCTTGGTCAACCGCATCGGACTCTTGAGGCTTCCCCACGACCCGTTGTCTGCGCTTCTTAAGCCACGAGGCTCCGGTGCTTGAAGTAATAGAAGCTGTGCAACAAGGCCGATTGACCCGATGAACGTTCCCATATACGCGGTTGGCAACTTGGGTAGCTCCTCCGAGCTCTTCATCTCATGCTCAAGTGCCCACAAGTTGTAGCTGAATAGCACCGCTAGCAGCAGCGTGAACGACCACAGCGCACAACCTGCCACCACAAACACGATGCTCCCGCTGAACACCTTGGCTCGAACGCCTAACCGAGACGACGCCAAGGTGTACGACATGGGGATCGACGTGAAGAGCGCCAGCACCGCACACAAGGTCACCGGGAAAACTGGAATGGACGGCCCAAAGTAAACCATGCCGAGGTCCACCATTACAAAGACGGAGCACGCAGCAATCCCGAGCAGAGGGCCGACGAGGCACTGGTTGATCCAATCTTCTGCTTGGGACCGAAATCCAGTCGGTCCAGATACCTTGCCGGCTGATGGCCCATTGAGCACGCGAGGCTGGAAGAGCGGGAGCGAGTAGAGGAGAAGCGTTTGTGCGACGAAGAACAGGATCCCCGTCATGAGGTGGATGCCTTTCACGCGGAAGAACTGCTCGCTCCAGAACAGCACAGTGCAGGCCACAGCCCAGCCCATGCTCATTAGCGTCCACGCCGCACCTTGGAGCGTGATGAAACGCGTTCCGCCTCGAAATGGCTGGAATAGCCGATAGGTGCCGTGCATTTTGGGACCGAGGACACAGTGCCCCAGGGACATGCCGCAGACTGCCGACAAGAAGCCGAACAGATGCAGCACAACTTCAGCACTCTGGATGCGATCACTTCCGTGAACCATTTCTGCGCCGACGAATAGGCTCATTGATCCAACTGCAACCACGAGATTCACCACGACGCGCCACTGAATCGGGGTCTCGCGCCACATATCGTTCCAACGGACCGCGCTCGCCGTACGAAGGTTCTCGTCGTTGTCTCGACTTGGAGCTCCGTTCCGGAAGTATGCGATCGACGACGCGATCAAGAAATGTGGTATGAGCGAGAACAGTCCGATGAGGCTTGGAACGCCCACGGGAGCACGTTGCCACGCGATGATCGACAGCAGCAAGGAATCAAACAGGAGCTGAACGGCGAACAGCGTCCACCCAATTGCTTGCCGAATGACGTAGCGCGTCCCACCTTCGAACGGCTGCCAAAAGCGATACGTCGAGAAGTATCTGCTTCCCGACATCTGAGCGATTCCACAGCACAGTACGCTTGATCCGGTACCTAGTCCCACGCACATTACTCGAGCAACGACAGCCATTCGCTCGTGGAACACGTCAACTATGACGTGGAAGAATGCGCAGGCGAGCGCAAAAATGAGAAGTAGCGCAGCGTCGCTTCTCGCCACGAACGGCTTCGCTGTGTAGCTTTCGGGGTCGGATAACGCACTCTTCGGCGCCTTGAAGTATTGCAGCGAAATCGTGACGGTAAACGCCGATGCTGCACCGAGTGTGAGGACACACAGCGACACTGGGTCTCCGATGAACTGCCGGTTCATCCACAAGACGATGTTCAACGCGAGGAAGGTACCGTACCAGAACCACCCGATCATCTGCAAGAAGACGAAGCGTGTGCCTCCAGCGAACGGTTGCCACCATCGAAACGAGTGGTTTGTGCGCACCGAGCTCATTTGAGCGATTGGGGTCGCCAACACAAGCGCGAACATGCTGATGCCCCACCAAGCGGACTCATGATGGCGAAAGGCTTGAACTGCTGGGTAGAGTGCCATCCACTCGGTCGTCCGCGACGTGTACGAAAGGAGACCAACCAAGAGTGCGCTCACCGAAAGGAGCGCGCTGACCATGGCTTCTGGTGACCGCCACGCTTTAGTGTCCACGAAAGTGGCCGCTGCGCTTTGTCTTGACGTGTGGTTCACCATGTTCTTCTCTTGCACGAAGAACTGCAGCGAAATGAGAAGCAGCACCTGGGACGTGAAGCCCATCATGCCGAGTGTAGTCGCTGTCCCGACCGAGTATGCTCTTGAGACTTGTCTGTTCGCGTCAGGGTCGACGCACAGCATGATGGATCCAGTGACGACGCAGGCGAAGAACTGCCAGCCCAAGTACTGAAGCAGCAGGAACATCCGGTCTCCTTCGAACGGCTGCCAGAATCGATACCCTGGGATCTCGAGGCAGCCGTAGACCACATGGATGATGACTGCCGAGATGGCAAACTGCGAGCACGCGAGCGTGATGATGACGGTCGACTGCATCAGGTGCGTCCACGCGTCGTACACCACGAACATGAGCGTGCCGGACGCCGATATGAGCAGGCTCACGACCGCCTTGGTGTTGAGCCGGAATCGGAACACTGGCGGGCGCATATCCTGCTCCACAAAGCTCGAGATGCTCAGGTTGAGCAGGATCTGCGCGCAAAACCCCGTGACGCCAAGCAGCAGGTAGAGTCCCTGGAACCACTCGTGGATGCGGAAGTTGGCGAGCACGACGACGCTGGCGGCGAGTACAAGCGCGTCGAGGCTCCAGCCGAACGCCTGCATCCACACGAACTCGACGCCTCCCTCAAAGGGCTGCCACCACTTGAACTTGGGTGAGTGCAGCGACCCGGCGAGCAGCGTGAGCGGCCCGATCCACGCGAACCCGAGCGCGCCGAGCGCCACGAGCGTGAGCACCGTGCGGTGCGCGCGCTGGCCCTCATACTGGAGCGTCTCAGCCGCGATGAACAGGAAGAAGGACGCCACGGACAGCACCAGCGCGCACACGCGGATGTGCTGGCTGTCGCTCTCCATGGCCGTCCGGCGACCGACGCGCACGAGAATGGAGAGTCGCGCCGCCGCCGGTCGATTGGGCGATCGTTTCTGGGAAACCTGGTGACCGTCACTCCGCGTTGGCGTACCGCAGGAAAAGATCCAGAGGACCGTTTCAACTGGATCTGGGTATGGTATTCAAGTTCCAAGAGCTCGTGTTCAAGACGGGGCATCTGCACGCGTCATTGTTGTCGGCGGTGGCGGTGGCGATGGCGTCGGCAGCGGCGTCGGCAGCGGCAGCGGCAGCGACTGCGGCAGCGGCAGCGCCGACCCCCGTGGCGTTCTCCCCGTGGGTGCGCGGCGTGTCCCGCTTCTGGACGGCGGCGGCGGATGAGAGCTGCCCGGCGCCGCGCTCAGACGACTACGCGGACTGGACGCTGGCGCAGCTGAAGCGCGAGATCGCGCAGCGACAACTGCGCATCAACCCCAAGAAGCGCAACAAGGACGCTTTCGTGCGACTTCTGCTCGCGGATGACGAAGTCGAGGCGGATGACGAAGCGCCAGCGGGCGAAGATGCGGGTCGGGCGGTTCCACAGCCAGCACAGCCGCGCTCGCAGGAAGTCGTGGACGTGTGCGACGACGAGGACGACGAGGACGCGGTCGTCGCCGTACCTCACGTCCAGCCCCAGCATCGCGGACGTCCGCCGAAGAGGAGGAAGGCGGTCGCTCCCGCAGAAAAGTCGGCGCCAGCGCATGACATCCAAGCTGCAGAGTCGATCAACGCGCGGCCGATGGAGTACCTCCGCCACAAACTAAGCCTCCAGGCCGCGCGCGTCGACATCGAGACGCGCCGTCTGGACCTGGAGATGAAGCGCGACCAGCGAAGCGCCGAGATGCACACCGTGCAGGTCGCGCTGGCAGAGGAGCAGCTCAAGCAGGCCCGCCTGTCCACGCAGAAGCTCAAGACTGAGTGGCTGGTCGACCAAATGCTGCAGAAGAAGCGCCTGCGTGACGCGGGCATCTCGGCCGAGGAGGTCTCTGGCCTCGGACTGTTTTGACGGAGCCAAAGAAGGCGATTCGGACCTCTAGGTGTCTCCTTTGAGACGGAAAGTATGTATATGACGTCACAGTAGAGCTAGGAGATCTCCACACGCAGATCAGACACTCGAGGCGCTCCCTCGATCCCCGCGGGTGCCAGACGCGAACCAGAGCCACTGGCGCGCCGTTTGGAGCGCAGCACAAGCCGCCGCGCCGTCTCCAACTCGCGCTCGATCTCCATGCGGATTTGTCGGCGCATACTCGCCTCCGTCTCACTCAACCGCTGGGCGATCGCCTGCTCATCCTTGACGCGGCGGTGTTCCTCGACTGCTGCGTGGCGCCGCAGCCGCTCGCTTTCGTCACCCAGCGCGGCCTGCGCGGTCGCCAACTGTAGCTGCAGCTGCTCCACCTGAGAGACAAGCACTGCTTCTCGCGCCTTGAGCTTGCGGCTCGTGCTTTGAGCACTCTCAAGGGCGAGCGCGTCGCTGCTCAAGCTCTTGTCGGTTGTGGCAGACCACGGAAGCGCCATCACACTCGGGTACTCTCGCAGCTCCGACCTCGAGATCAACCGTCGGTACACCACATACCGTCCCACCGCGCGCTGAAGAACTTGCGCGCGCCGATCCAGTGCCTCCGCTCGCTTTCTCTCCACAAACCCCATGACGAAGGTGTGAACAGCTTGCCACAATCGCCAGCGGCGCCATCTCCTTTGGATCAAACACGCCGAGAGAATGCTTCGCCGCTGCCTCCTGGCGCGGAGCCATCGCTGGATCGTGGACGCGCAGTGAGAGCGGACGCGTCGAATCCGACCGCACCTCCGTATGAAGCGCGCCAGGACTTGAAGCCGTCTCGAGTGCCGCTTCCCCGACGCGTATGCCCTCCACAGCCGCTGGATACGCCGCGCTGCCAGAGCTCGATGCGTCTTGGCCCGACTGAGGCAGCGTCGCAGAGACCGCGTGACCACCAGCGCCGCGCGGGTCGCTCGCTGCTCTCTGGCTGCGCGGATCGCAATCCGCCGCCGCCATATGAGCTGGATGTACATGGCCGCCACGTGGGTCACCTTGAGGCGCATGCGCGCAGTCGCGCGCTCCTCTTTGAGCGCTCGCAGCCGCGCCGCTTCTTCTAGCTCCACCTGGAGCACCTCCACGCGATGCGCCTGCGTCACCAGGCAATAAACCGAGGCGCTGAGCACAGACGAGGCTCCAACTCCAGTCCATGAGGGAGACGCACTTGCTCGGCCGCGCGTTCATGCGCTTTGGCTTGTCGCCGCTTGGCGCACTCCACGATTCGCTGCTTGCTCTCAAGCGAGTTGTCCGAGTAGAAGCGGTTCTACTCTCGCGCAAGACGGCGGCACGAGTATAGTCAGAGAGGAGGGGCCGATTGGCAGCAAGCGTGGATGTGGCAGGCAGAGACTCGCCGCGATGGTGGCTGCGAACGCGTACTGCCGCGCGTTAGCTCTGCTGGACGACGCCTGGCGCTGGAGCAGCTGCACTGCCGCGGCATTGACATCTTCGCTCATCGTCCGAGCGCTTGCGCTAGTGGCAGGCCGAAAGGAGAACGCGATGGCTTCTCCGTTAGACCTCACGCTGGTGGCGAAAATAGCAGGGAGGGCGGCGCTAAATGCGGCGCGGTAGTGCCCGCCGTTTCGCCACGGGACGAAGGCCGTCTCGAATAGGCCGGCGATGCGTTTTACTGCGTGCTCTGTCGTGAAATGAGGCGGCAGGCCGACCGAGTTGATCCCTGCGCTCCATGTTGCTGGCCACCGATGCGGACGCCGCCATCGCTCCTGCTCCAGCACGGCGGCACACCACTCCGCGGTCGAGTCTCGTGCAGCAGAAGCTCCAAACGGCGCTGCTAGCTGCCGAGAAGGCCGCCCAGGACCTCGCGGAAGACCCGTCTCACCATTCAGCGTACGCTGTCGCCACGAGTAGCTCGCCATTGGATGGTGGTCGCTGACTCTCGGGCTCTATTCACGCAGCAAAAGGCGCTCGTCGGTCTCTATCAACGCCATTCTCCCCATCGTGTCGACTGAACCCCAGCATGAGGACAATCGGCCACGCACAGAGCGGGCGGTCGCGCGGTATCGGCAGGCAGCCGCGGCCGTGTCGTTCACAGACAGCGCGAGCAGCTTCAGCTACACGTCCAACTTCATGCCGGGCGTGCATTTCTACACCTTCTTGGCGTCCAAGGCCGGCGCGTCCGCCACGCAGCCGCCTCTGCACTCGGGAGCACAGTCACCAGAATGGCAGTCGGATGAATGGAGCGCGGCTCGGCCGCAAAGAGTCCGTCCACGGTCGGCGAAGCCAGGCAACCGCGCGCTCGAGTCTTCGCGACCACCTTCCTCGTCAGCAGCCTCGTCGAACCGGTCGGCATTGCGCCTGTGGGTGCCCGACACGGTCGTGTACGGCGAGACGGGACGCGCGATCTGGGTCTACAGCGACCCCGTGACCGGGTGCGTCCACCGATCCACCGAGTTTACGGACAAGCAGGTGCTCGAGCGGTTCGCGGCGATCACAGCGAGCGACGACGGCGGCAACAACACGCACGGCTCGGAGCGCGTCGTCGTGTTCAAAGAGCCGATCGTGACGAGCGCACTGGCGCCGCGTCGTGCTGGAGACGCCGGCAGCGGCGCGCTGCTATCGCAAGGCAGCCAGCTGCGCCTGCTCAGCCTCGCCGAGCTCAAGACGCTCCTCAGCAACATCTCGTCCACGTCGCGCAAGTCGTTCGCGATCCAGCAGTTCGTCAAGTGCAACGGCGCCAAGGCGTTCGTGCTGCGCTCCGTCTACGAGGCTGGCAAGCCCGCGTACGCCTGGATGGTGAGCAACACGGTGGCCATGCAAGATCCGTCCGCGGCCGCGCCGCACTGGTCAGTGTCTCAGGCGCTTGATGCGTCTGCATCACCGACGAAAGCGGAGGCGTCGGCACCCGGGCGACGAGCGTCCACGATCGGAACTCGGACCACTGCGAACGGGAGCGCTTCGCCACGAATGTCCGTGGCAACGAACGGTTCGGACGCGTCGGGATCCATCGCGGCCGCAGCGGAGGCCACAGGAAGCGCTGCAACTGCGACGACTGCTACTGCTGTGCCACTAGTCAACCGCCTGTGCACAAGCGTCCAAGTCGATCGAGCGTGCACATTCGTCAAGCTCAACGAGCGCGCGTGCGCGACTACCTCGGAGCTGACGCAGCGCGTACGTCGCTCGCCGCGAGGTGAAGCTACCGCAGTCGTACCTGTCGTGTCTGACTCGCGTCTTCCCTTACGCTGCTGAGCAGGTCGTCAAGCACTTAGAGCGCCGCCTCGGCATACAGCTGCAGACGCTCGTCGCCGACTTTGTCAAGGACGCAGACGGCACGTGGTGGCTACTGCAGATCAAAGCATTCCAAGTCAAGAGTCGTGCGCACCCGGGCCGCCCGGTCTCGCTCCCGGTGCGACTGCGCCACCAATACCTGGACTACCGCGATTCGCAGCTGCTCGAGGAAGGCAGCGACTCGGAGGGCGAACGGAGCGGGCGTCGCGCGGGTGGGAGGAGCGCTGCCGCACTGATCCACGCGCACCGACAAACGCGCAAACTCGTCCAATGCAAGTGCTGCATGGCTGCGTACCCAACGAGCGAGCTGTCGTTCAAGATGACGCTCAAGATGATCAACGACATGCTGCAGCGCGTCCGAGCGCGCGTGCCGCCCGACGCGCCAGCATACACGTTCCTGGCGCCGGCGCTTGCGCGAGAACTGCCGGACGCGTCACTCGCGTACGAGTCCTGGAGCGTGTGCAGCTTCTGCTACGCCATCTACGAACGCGACCAGCAGCTGCAGCGCATCGAGGCCAGCTTCTCCGCCGTGCTCGGCGTCCCAAGCGCCGAGACAGCGGCGCGAGGGCTGAGTCGAGTGCACGAGACCCGGAGCTTCGCGCTCGACCCGAGCACGACCGCGACCGTCCTGCCCGCGCAGGTGACGCTTTGCCGCCTCATCCTCGTGGTCAACGGCATCTACGACATCCCCGCCGAGCTCTACGACGCCGAGACGAGCGCGTCCCCGAGTGGAGCATCTCCGTCCGCCGTGAACCGGAGCGTGCCGACCTCGCGGCTCTTCCTCCGCATCACCGCGCTCGGGTACACGGAGTGCGTGCCCATTAACGCCGCGGATATCGTACCGGCGAACGAGCGAGCACCGCGAGGGACAGCACAGCGGCGAGCATCGAGCGCGCTCTCGCTATCCGCAGACTTTGGCGGCGACGACGACATCGAGGGCGAAGGAGGGAGCGAGGACAAAGAGCGGCGAGGCAGCAACAGCAGCACCACCAGCGCTGCTCGACCTCGGTCGGCGTCTCAGACAAAGACGGCTGATGTCGTGACTGCTGCTTCCGACTGCGCGGCGTCTTCCCCGACTCCCGGCGCGAGTGACGCCGCACGCAACTACTCACTGCCGCTGCATTTGATCCGCACGATGCAGTTCTTCGCGCCGCGGACGCCGCTGCAGGCCAAACTCAAGGAGACGAGCGGCATCACACCGTTCCTCACGGACGCCAACAGCATCCACATCCAGCTGGTGCGCGCGACGGACCCGCCACTCGAGGATCCGACGGCGGGGCAAGCGCGGCGACGACCGAACATCCGGCGCGCTGCTTTGGTCGCAGAAGCGACCGCGATCGCGACCGACTCGACTGCCGCGCCGCCTGCGTCGCATGGTCGCCGTCGCCACCAGGTATCGCACACCGTCGTACTAGGCTCGACCAAGATCCGCATGGCGCAGTTCCAGAGCGCGTACGTCACCAAGATGGACTACTACGCGTGCATGTCATTCACCGGTGAGATGCTCAACGTCAAGGGTAACGTCGGGCTCGAGAGGCTGCGGTACGTGGACACCAAGCTGCTGACCTCGCAGTTCCGCCTGCGCGTCCACAATGGCGTGTTCATCCCCGATGAGTCGTTCGCGGCTGCTGACCCGCTCTCGTCCGAGTGGATGGACTGCCTCCGCTTGTCGGGCAACGCCCGCAAGCTCGGCACGGGCAACGACAGCGGCGCGGAGAGTGACGCCGATGATCGGGAGCATGCACAAGGCGGTCGGAGTGGTCGTGAGACCAAGTGTCGGCGCTCTCGGCCACCTCTCGCTAAGAGAACTCACGATGTCCGTCAAGCGACGCGCTCTGGCTGCCCTATCGATCGCGGCATGAGCGCCGACACGCACCTGACCGCTTCGACAACGTCGCTGATGAGTGCGGACAACGAAGAGATGGACCAGGAGCTTGAGCAGATGATCGACCGCGCGAACCAGAGGCAGCAGCAAGAGCGCCTCCGTGAGCTCCGAGGGGATTCAGCGATGGACGAGCTCCTCCCATGCGATCAGGTCCAAATCGACTGCGACCGCGACCGCCACTCGCGTCACACGGACTCGCAAACCGCGGACGCCATGCGACAGCAGCTCCTGTCGTCCCTACCAGCGACGCCGTCGGCGTTCGACGCGTCCGTGGCGGCTCTGATGAACAAGACGCAGCTCTCTCCCCAGCCAGCTCTGGCGGCGCAGCAAACGAGCGATGCAGACGCCGGTACCTCGACAACTGCGCTAGGAGGCCTGGATACGCCCTGCGAGAGCGGCGACAGACGGCTGTGGACACTTGTGATCCACCTGAACCAGGCGCACAACCTCGTGTCTCGAGAGCATGCTGTGTGTCGGTGGGAGTGCAGCTACTCGCTCTTTGGACAGAAGCGCTCGGCGATCGAGCGCCATTCACCGGCGTCTCCGTCCGTGCCGCGGGTGGAAGAGACCTCCACAACCGACAGAGGCGTGCAGTTCACTTGCACGCACAAGTTCTTCGCGACGGGCTCTCGCACGGCGATGCGCGCGTTCGTCGCGGCCAATGCGCGCGTGGCGCTGCAGCTCCGCAACGACATGTACGCGTCGACACGTCGGCGGCGCCAGGGCGAGTTCCTCGGCCTCATAGACATCAGTCGGCTGCTCCACGCCGCGCACTTCGACGCGGTGATCGACTTGTCACCCTCCTCGGATGCACCACCCGTGACTCCGCGAGAGGCCGAAGCCATCGCTGGCGCCGGCTCACCGTACTTGTCGCTCTCGGCGCAGCTCTCGGACGTTGCCATCGACTCGGAAGAGGCGAGCGCGCGCATCGAAAGGGACTTTGTCGAGCTCGGCAGGACGTCCGAGGGACTCGTCGTCCTGAAGAAACTCGCGTGAGGACGCAGAAGGAACGGGGGAGGGCAATAGAGGAAGCGGCGAGGAGGCGACGCCAGCTGGGAGCATCGCCACTCCCCTCCTCGCTAGCCCGCACGCGCTCGTGTTGATCAAATGTCCGCCGTCGGAATGTTCGCCTGGTAGCTGGCGGACCCAAACCGAGTTGGCGTGTTGTCGTACCCCGCCACGTCGGCAAAGCCTGCGTCCGGGATGTACTCGTACGCTGCGCAGCTCATTCGTTTGGGACGAAGGGACACGCAACGGTCCGTCAGAACGAGGCGATGATGCCTCTCTGCATGAAAATCCAGAGAGACAAGCAGGCAAACAGGCAGGAGCTCCCACCGGCGTATGTATCGATGACGTCTTCGCGAGACTTGACGACGACGTACGTGACGAGGAACTGCATGCAGAAGATGGCGCAGTGCAGCGCGCTCGCAACGACGCACGCGACCCCGTGCCTCACTTCGTCGCGCGCGCGCAGAGCCTGCCGGGTCCCCAGAGGCAGCAATCAGTCACTGCGTATGAGTTCAGGCCGCAAGCAACGTCAAGCTCGAGCGCCACGGCACCCAGAACAGCGCGCCTTGCAGCGACAGCACGAGCACCAAGAGCGAGGCGCCGACGAGGAACCCGATCTATTCCGCGCAATGAGTGACACAGCGTCAGCTCGAATCCAGGAGTCGCGAGCCAGCTCTCGGCGGCCAGGCGGACGTACCGAGTAGGCGGACGGCGACTTGTTGATGAGCACGATGGCCACGAACGCGAACAGGATGCAGATGCTCGCGGTCAGCAGAGCGTCGAAGCCCACGTAGGGTGTCTTGAGCAGCAGCAGCGTCGTCACGAACAGCGCGCTCGACAGCGCCTTCGCATGGACGAGCGCGGTCGCGTGAGTGTGAGCAATCGGTCCTCGCTCCTCTCCTGGCGGCATGACCGCGTGTCTCGATGCCTGGCTCGCGAGCAAGCCAGACGACGCCAAGCGCCCGCGTCTGTGCTCGTCGCGCGCCGGTCCGCATAAAAGGAGGTGCGTGCGCGACGAACGTACCAGGTTGCCCACGAGCGCGCCGTTGAGGAACTTGCGCCGCGCGTCCTGCATCATGCGCGCTGCAGTGTGCACGTTCGAAATCGAGCGGCGTGGTCCAGACCAGATGTACTGGACGCTTCTTGTTGGCAGAGACTGCAGACTGCAGACCGGGTTTTGACACTCGTTCCGAACAGACCAGAAAATTATGCCGAATGGCAGGAGCACAAACCAAATGGAGTAGAAACGCAGAGTGAGGAGAGGCGACATCTAAACTCAGAATCAGTATTAAGAATTTTGCGTCATAGAGCCCACAATTACTGTTGAGGAATCACGCATAGAAAACAGAGAGTTGGAATGAATAGCCGACATAGTTCCAAACAGTTTTGCACACTTCCCAATCGGAAATATGCCTTCATTCAAATAATACCACCTGTTCAACCAACAGCGTCGAATCGACAAAGCTCGCGCAGCCAGCGGAGGCGTGCGAGCGCGTGCAGTCGATGTTGCTCAAGTCGCTCGAGGCGTTCGTGCTTGTGGATGCGTCTGCAGCCGCTAAATTCTGCTGGAGCTGCTTCGTGCTGCGCTGGAATGGAAACGAATCTGTTTCAGCCAATCACGACAATGAAATGAACCAAACCAACTGCAGTGCATTCAAGCCGTTTACAAAATTGGACGCGGAACTTGCGACGGAGATGTTTGCTGTATTGAAGCTGCGGCAGGTGAGGAATCTGGCGTATCAAGCTGTTCGAATTCGCCGTCACGATTCCCGATGAACTGTTCTGCCTCGGGATAGAGCGTGTACAAAACGTGGTCGATGGCTGTGTTGTCGCCCATATTCAAGTGAACACATACGAGTTTGTCCAACGTCTCGGACGTCAGTCAGTTCCTGCGCTCGAATTGAATGAAGCCGTGGGTGCTCCAATTTCTCTCACTCGCTGCTGAGGCGGTAGACACGCTAAATACATGCGCTGCGATCCATTTCACTGCGAGATAGGCTATGCTGAAGGATCACCTGTCCAGCGGACTGAACATCACGTGATTTTCCTTCTCTGCAGCGGCCCAATTGACTTTGCACGCGAGAATGCAACAACTTTATGATAGACGATGGTTGACGTAACGCCGTCAGGTAGCCGGATGTGCTCCGCCAATTGTGCAGCTGACGCGATCGTCCCGATGGTCTCGTCTCCGTTTGGTCGGAGTGATTTCGACTAATCTAGCAAGTAGGCCGCTCACATCGACGAAGCGAACATCAAATATTTCTCGCCTTGGCCAAATATCGAATACTCTCGATCAGGTTTTCTTCAGCCATTCGTGCTGGCCGAGCAAAAACGTCGCTCACCCAATCCATCAAATATTTGATCATTGACACGCAGCAGGGATCACTCTCCACAACTGTCAGCCATTCGTTGATGAGTTTGACGATTTTCGGAGTCGTTGTGGCTCGCTCTCAAAATGATGTCCAAGATGCCATTGCTTTTGTTTCGCGCAGTACAACATCGGCACGCTGAAATCTCTGCAAGAGTTCGTCATCAGCAAATGTCGCTACAATGACGCTCCGATTGGCAATAACACTTGGAATGCAGGCTTCGCAGATGTATCACCGCACCTTGACAGACAGTGCAATTGCTCGACGGCTCTCCTCAGACCGTATAACGCTCGTCTGAATTGAGCGATAACGTCCAAGCACTGCATGACGTTATCTTATCAAGCTGGGCAGTGTCTTGACTCGCTCGAGGATCCAGCTCGACTATTCGATCTTGAGCACGTCCTTCGTGAGCAGATTCATGGCATACGCAACCCATTCATTACAGATCAGGCTTCGATCTGTACGTTCCAGCTCGCTTCAGGCGTTTTCATGTTAGCTACGTTGTCTGTCGCAATCGCTCGGACGATTCTGCATCCAACGACTGTCTCACTCTCATCGATGACAGCCAAAATTTGAGGCTCGATGTAGTCGCCGTCGTGAGAGGCTTCGGCCGTTGCGTGCGACTTCCAGAAAAGAAGTTTCATGTGGGGATTCACTAGGACGTAGTCGATAATGCTCTCATTGTGACGTCTTGACCAGTCGTCAGTAATGATGCACTCAGACTGCGTGGTCAACATCAATGTCAAGACACTCTCAAGCTCACTTTATACAATTTAGCAAGCAAGATACTAGCAACCTGGAATCATGATGGCACTTCCCTCTCATCGTTAGACATATCTTTGAAGTATGTGTCCTCGACGATGCGAATGGCAATTCGCCAGTACTGATGGCTCGATCAATGCCAACTGACGTTCCTCTCGCGTCAATTTCTCTTTGAAGGTCTGGGCGAACAACGCGGGGATTCCCCAGTGTGCTGGAACAACCGTTTCGATACCGCTGGTGTTAGTGTGTCTGACGTGCGTTCTGCAGTTGGTATGCTTGCGGCAGTTGTTTTGGCTACCAAACACACCTCCTTTTCTCTCTGCTTCTGCTTCTGAAGGACAGTCCATTTCTGCATCTCTGCAATTGGCATGCCATCACACTGAATGACATGAGGAAGTATATTTGTGTCTGCCCATTCACAACGACCTCGTGGCAGTACTTGCACTTGACACCAGGTAGCGCCTTCAATGGTCTTGCCTTGACGACAACTTTATACACTTCCCAGGTCGGACCGTGTGGATATCTGACCTTCAACATCGTGGAACGGCAAGAAACAAGAGCAGTTTGAGCACCACGACCGCCTAGCACGCGATGCTACCAGGAAACAGCTCAATAGCTACGGACGACTCGATCTCGGGTCAAATCACGGACAGAGCGCACTTGCACGACACCACCGGCTGGACGAGCACGAACTCCACCGCTATCGTTAGCACCTCTGCCTGTTTGCGCTGGATTCTTGATGTGTGTGTGATTGGTGGGTGGGTGACATGCACAGTATTCCTCGCAGCTTTAAGCGGAGAGCTGGTCGTTTTTCTTGAGTTGGCGCGGTGGTGCATATTTGGCTTTTTGGATTCCCTAGGATGTGGACCACGTGTTCGCGTTTGTGTGTGGACCGCGGTCCGAGGCACCGCCGCGCGCCGCACTCGTCCAAACTGCTGTACTGGACCGCGCGCGCATCGAACATATTGAAACACACATGAGTAAAACAGCCGCACTTGCTCCTCAGTGTGCCACCGAACCAACTTGAAGATATACATTTTGCCAAGGCTAAAGAAAAGAGATTTTTCAGGCAGTAAGATCCCAATTTATGAGCAATAAATATCAGTTGATTGGAATGTTAGTAAAGGCACGAAGAAGTGAGAACGCTGCGTTTCTTGTGGCGCGGAACGAACTTCGAGCACCACATGAAACCCACCTTCAAACGAGGTTTTCAACCGAGGTTTTACGCCTCGATCTTCAACATCTGTATATTCTCGAATAGAGCGCCCTGTTCACGTCGGAGCTGCTGGCACCTCGCCTCGCCCAGTTGGCGGCGCACCATGGCCGCCGGCGTTGCGCATTCGCGGATTCTCTCTCTCCGGCGCCACGCTTCCTGCGCCTCCCTCGAGGCCTCCTGCCGTCGCGGCTACCCTCCCGGACCGCACCCGAGCCAGCAGCAGCAGCAGCAGCAGCCACTGCCGCGCGGCCGGCACAGAGCTAGAGCTAGAGCGAGGGCGAGAGCGAGGGCGAGAGCGAGAGTGAGAGCGCCATGCTGCGCGCACACAACGTCGCGAGCCGGTTCTCGTCGAACGCGCGGCCGCTGGAGCGCGGCGAGCTGATGCGCAAGATCGAGGATCTGGCGCAGCGGCCGCAGACGGGAGTGTCGCTGCAGGACCTGCTCGAGTTCGGCACGAACATCACACCGCAGAAGCTGATCCATTCGGCGCGGCTGCTGCACGTGGAGATGCCGATCCGCTACGCGCACCGCATCAAGGACCTGGAGCACCTGCCACACGGCCTGAGCGCCATGCCGTCGGTCAAGATGGTGCGCGACTGGTACGTGCAGTCGGTCGACGAGCTGCTGGCCTTCCCGCGCGTCAAGAACTACGAGGACGAGCTGGCCTTCCGCTCGCTCATCGAGAGCATCAAGGGCCGCCACGGCAAGACGCTCTACACAATGGCCAAGGGCGTGCACGAGCTCAAGATGGACCTCTTCCGCTCCTTCTCGGCGCGCGCTGATGGGTCCAAGGGCGTCGTGCGCAAGGACCTCGGCGAGCGCTACCTGCGCTCGCAGGAGTTCGCGGACCTGGCCGACCTGCACGCCTTCATGGACGCCTTCTACATGTCCCGCATCGGCATCCGCATGCTCATGAGCCAGCATATTGCGCTGCACGAGGAGGAGGACGGCTGGGTCGGCTGCATCTGCGAGACCACGTCGCCGGCCGAGATCGCTCTCGCCGCCATCGAGACGGCGCGGCACATGTGCATCCGCCAGTACGGCGACGCGCCAGAGGTCGAGCTGCACGGCCACACGGACTTCTCCATGCCCTACGTGCCCAGCCACCTGCACCACATGCTTTTCGAGGTCATCAAGGTGCGTGGGTGTCCACCCGACTCGAGCCGACGACGCATTGACTGTACGATGACGCCTCACGTCCTCCATCTCTCTTTGTGTGTGCGTGTGTGTGTGTGTTGCGCAACAGAACTCGATGCGCGCGGTGGTCGAGTTCCACGGTGTGGACAACGATATGCCGCCCATCAAGATCGTGATCGCGGACGGAGAGGACAACGAGGACGTGTCGATCAAGGTCTCGGACGAGGGCGGCGGCATCCCGCGCAGCTCCATCCAGCGCATCTGGTCGTACCTGTACACGACGGCGGACTCGGAGGCCTTCGAGCGGCTCGAGGCGCCGAGCGACTTCGGCGGCGACTCGCCGCTCGCGGGCCTCGGCTACGGGCTCCCCATCAGCCGGCTGTTCGCGCGCTACTTCGGCGGAGACCTGCAGGTCATCTCCATGGAGGGCTACGGCACGGACGCGTACCTGCACCTCAAGCGCGTCGGTGACGCCACCGAGCCGCTCCCGTAGACGATAGAGCGACTGCCGCGCCGTCGACGAGCGAGCGTCGAGCGGCTGGGCCGGAGCAGATCAGACCGAGCCGGACCGGACCGGCCGGGCTGCCCTGCGTGCGCTGCGTGGTTTGATTTTGTAGAGTACGGCACCGAGGAAGGCAGGCGGCCGACGACGAGCGGGGAATGCATGGCATCGAGTGGATTGTCGCGAGCGAGCGAACGAGCGACTTACCGATTGCTCCGCGGCCGCAGCACCTGCGCGCGCAGCTGGATCTTCCCGAGCGCCGACTGGGCCCTCGCGCTCTCGCCCGTCGGCGTCATGGCGCCAGACGCCGCGCTGGTCCTCGCGCCGAGCGCCGCCGCACTCGGCACTCGCCCTGGTCGCGGCTCGCCCGTCAGCTTGCGCACCTGCAGCGGGTCGAGCTTGGGCTGCGAGCGCGGGCGCTCGTCCGCAGCCGCGTCCAGCGCGAGCGCGAGTCCGGCGTCGCCCGCGCTCTCGACCGGCCCGCGCCTCGCGATCGAGATGCTCGAAGGCGGCGCGACGACCGACAGCGGTGAGCTCAACGCCAAGCCCAAGTGCACGCGGGAGCTCGACGGAGGCCGCTCGAGCGCTGTGCGCCACTGGTCCAGCTGCCGCTGCACTTGCAGCAGCGCCTGCTCGGTCGCGAACGTCTTGCTCATCTCGCCCACACGCTGCTTGAGCTGCTGCAGCTCGCCGCTCACGTGAAGCAGGTCCGCCGCCGGCGGGCTCTCCTCCGCCGGCTCGTGGATCTCGGCGCCGGCGCCGGCGGCCGGTGGTGCGAGCCGAGCGCCGCGCATCGCCGCCGCCTTGACCGCGTCGACCGCCGCCTCCAGCGCCGCTTGCCTGCGCGCGAGCTCGCCGACGTCCTGGGCGACGCGCTTGAGGCCGCGGGCCGTCTGCGAGTACTCCTCGGCGGCCTGCGCCTCGGCCTTGTCGCGGAAAAACACGTCCGAGAACGCGTCCGAGTAGCGGCAGAGTGCGCGCGCCAGGTCGCGCGCGCCGCCCATCGGCGTCGTCACCGACGTCGACGCTGCGTGCAGCTGCAGGACGCCGCCCGTGTCCGCGTCGAGGACCTCTCGCTCGGCGCTGCGGCCGCCGAGCAGAGACAAGATCTGCACCGAGAAGTCCGAGCCCAAGGCGCGCGCCACTTTGTCCACGTGCCTCGATACGGCGGCCAGGTCCACCGGCTCCTCGGCCGTACTCGAGTACGCGTCGTTGATCATCGCCACGAGCTTGTCCAGGTGCGCGAGCACCAGCGGGTTGACGCCGCCGCCGCCACCGCCGCCACCGTTTCCATTGGCGCTGGCCCGCTTCCGCTTCTTCCACCGGTGCTTGAGCACGTTGAGGTTGCGAGAGAGCTCAAGCAGCGACACGCGGAGCTCCGGCACCTGCGCAGGCGCGACCTGGAGCGCGCGGCCGTCCATCACGACCACGCTCACGCCCTTGCGGCTGCCCTTGGCGCCGCCATCGTTCGCGACGAGCAGCGAGCGGAGCTGCTGGACTCCGCGAACGCTCGCGCCTCCCTGGTCCGTCCGGTTGACTTCCTTGAGCGTGGACGCCGCCGCCAGTCCGCCGCCGGTCTCCACAGCCGCGAGCCGCTCGCGCAGCAGCTGCAGCTCGCGCTGTATCGCCGCTGTGTCCAGACGCTCCGCCTTGGCCTCGCAGCACGCGTACAACTGCAGGTTGGAGGTGCGGATGAGCGAGAACGCGCGCTTGATCTCCTCCTGGCACTGCTCCACTTGCATGCGCAGCTCGCTCATGCGCGGATTGCCGCCGGCCGCGAGCTGCAAGCGGCGGTAGGCCTCCGCGAGCTCCGCGCGCGCTTGCTCCGCGCTCTGGACCAGCTCTCGCTCGCGGATGCGCGCCTCGACCTTGGCGCGCATGTCGTCCGGGATCGTGAACGGCGCCAGGTCCGTGTACGGCGCGGCGCCGCCCGTGCGGAACGACTCGCTGCCTGTGCGGTGCAGGTGCGACTGCAGCGACAGCTTGTCGCTGTCCGTGCGGAAGGTGAACGCGTCCGTGATGCTCGATCGCCGCGTGTCCTGCAGCGCCGCGAGCGCGCGCGGGATGTCCTCGATCCTGAGACTCAGCTCCGAGATACGGCTGTCCAGCATGTCGTGCTGTTGGTCGACTTTCTGCTCACGACATGGGACACCACCACCGCTCCGCCGTTAGCTACAAGTCCGAGCGAGTCGACGCCAACACAAGTAGCAGGTTCTCGAGTCGCCTACCTCGTCGACCTGCTTGACGAGGTTCTTGTCCTCGTTGATGCTGTCCACGAGCCACGAGAGCGAGCGCTTCTGTGCGTCCATCTCGTTCTGGAACAGGTCCATGACGCTCGCGTACTCGTTCAGCTGCGAAGACATGGTGTCCACGCGCTGCGTCATCCCCAGCACTTCGCTGCGCACGTCCTGCGTGTCTCGGTGCGTGTCAGCGCGCAGGCGCCGCGAGTCCTGCTGCAGCACTTGGACGACGTCTTCGAGGCGCGCCAGCCGCTGGCACAAGTGCGTCAGGATTGCGCGCGAGGCGCTCGCGTGCACACCCAGCTGGTCCTGCACGGCCTCCAGCGCCTTGGGCGTCGCCAGCGATGGCGGCAGGCTGTCATCGTCAGTCTTGGAGCCCAACATGAGTGTTACGACGTGTGACGTAGCAGAGTGTTAGTTGGCTGTGCGAACGTCGATGCCAGTCTTGCGCTGTATTTATAGGCGATGATGGCGTGAAACCTTGCCACTGTCAGATCCCATCGCGAAGGTTGCCTAGCCGACGGATGCGACTCAAGACTCCCATCACGAGAGCGAGCTCTCCACCGTCAACGATCACGTGTCGCGCACCACCACGTTGTTCTTGAGCAGACTCATGCGCAGAAGTAGGTTGCGCGACTCAGCCGCGTACTTGCGGCCCACCTTGAGCGCGCGCGCGTACGTGGCTGCGCGTTTGTTCGGTTGGTACGCGTATAGAATCTGAGGGACGCTCGCGATGATGACACAAAGTGAGGCAAGCTCTACTCGTCGGCTGATGGCTCGTGTCGAGAACGCACCTTCTGGTAGCTGTCCATGCGCGCGGGGAGTCGGTCGGAGCCAATGAGCTCGCATACTTCCTTCTCGAGCGCGGTCACGTCCGTGCTGAAGATCTGCGCCATTTGGCGAAGGTCCACTGACAAGTACGGGTAGAAGAACTGCGTGATCGCGCGGCTGCGGATCTCCCTGCACAGGTGCTCGACGTGCTCACTCAGGTAAATGTCGAGCTGGAGCTCCGGCTGCGAACGCAGCGAGGTACCGGCCGCAGGAGGGGTTAGACAGAGAGAGCCGCCATTTGAAACACCTCGGTATCGCGCACCTTCATTTTCTCGAGCGACTGCAGGCAGGAGGCGTAGTTGCTCGCGTAAAAGTCGGCGATGAGCTCGCGCAGCCACGGCAGCAGTTCCAAGAACGCTTTGAACGACGAGTTGTTGATCACCTGGAGAGTCAGTGGCGCCTCGGTCAGCGCCGCTGACACCACTCGCGTAACCAATGAACGGAGGTGTTTACCTTCTCCTTGAGCTCTTCGCGGGAGAACGAAGCGAGAGCGCAGATACCGCCGTATAAGGCAATGTCTTCCGTGTGCAAGACCTGCTCGGGGAGCACGACGCCATCGCTCAGTCCCGACGAACACGACGAAACCTAGAACAGCAAGTCACGACGGAATGAACCTCGCTGTAGGTTGCGCCGAGCTCGATCTGGGATTGGATAAACTTGAGCGCGGCATGGTGATACTGCTTCTCGTGGAGCGCCACAAGTCCAAACGCGGACGCGCTCTTCGACTTCAAGCTGGAGAACACGCAATGCCAACGGGTTAGAAAGAGCGAGAGCGAGAGAGCGATGGTCTGTAGGTGGCTTGGAGCTGCATCAAGTTCGCACATAGGATCTGTCTGCGTGCTGGCGACTTGCTCGAGTTTCGTGAGGTAGTTGGTCACGTGTCCAAAGTTGCGCATGTGCAGGCCGACCTGTTGGGTGGCGCCACGCATTAGCCTACACAGCGCACTTTGCCGAGCTCTCAAAGCTAGAGACGCCCCTCCAGCCTTACCTTGCTCACGTTCAAGCACATCTCGACAATGTGCTTGTCCGTCGTGCAATAGTCGCGCGCTTGCGCAAAGCTCTTGAGCGCGGCTGGCAGGTCTCCAAGCCGGTAGTAGAACTCCCCCAGATCGTTGTAGCCCATCTAGTCAGCAGATAACACGCGGGGGCAGCTGTCAGTGACCGCGCGCGTGGCGCAAGCACAACCTGGACGGCAGCAGCGTACCCGGATGCTCTCCTTGATCATCGTCGACTTGTACGAGTTAAGCTCGCGCTCCATGCGCTCATGCTGCTGCGCAGCGCTGCGCTTGACGGTCTCCACGTGCGTCATGTCCACGCCCATGCCATCGGGGAGCTCGCCGTCCCTCTGCGCGGCCTCCGCCACCTCCAGGTACTGCTTCATGTCGAGGCCGTCGCGCAGCTCGCGCAGCAGCACGCGGCGCGCGTCCGCCCGCAGCTCCGGGCAGCTCGCCGCGATGAACTGCAGCCGGTCCACGCGGTTGCGCCCCTCGTACTTGGCCGCATACGCTTCCATGTCAAAGCCCTCGAGGAACGCGCCGCCGTCCGCCATGTTGCCCTCGTCTCGTCTCGTCTCGAGCTCGCTCTTCTTCCGCGCTTTGAGTCTCGGATCGCCACCAAGCAACTCAAACGAGCTTACCAGCGACTTTAGTATCCTGACAGCAACTTTAGCAACTTTATTCAGCGTCGTGTGCTGGGAAGCGGAGGAAGGAAGAAACCAAGCCAGAGCGAGCCGAGCCGAGCCGAGCGAGCATGGCGGACGACGAGGGGAAAATGGCGGCGGGCGTCAAGGCGCGCAGCTCGCAGGTGCGGTCGCTACTGGCGCAGCGAAAGAACGAGGAGGCGGTGCAGGCGGCGCTGGAGGACCCGCCGCTCCTGTCCAAGTCGGACGCGATCAAGGACGAGAACGCACAGACCGTGCTGTCGGCGCTCACGGCGTGTAACAAAGGCGAGATGCAGCGCGCCATCGACGCGCTGTCGCCCGAGCTCGAGGACAACCTGATGAAGTACCTGGCGCGCTTCCTGGGCTTGGCCTCGCAAAGCGCCGTTATCCTCGACTGGCATCAGAAACTCGCCGCGAAGGCCGGCTCGGGCTGCATCATGCGGGCTTTCACGGAGCGCAAGCAAGTGTAAGCTGGCGCGTGGCGACGCTACCGCACGCCTGGCTGCGTCGGTGTTGCGCTGATAGAAGCCGGCGTGAGTCCATGAGAGACGCAAAGAGGTTCCGGCGTGACAAGAAGAACGCGTTGGGTGATATCGCAAGCGAGTAGTGCCGGCGCGTGTGGTTGGCTACTCCTCCTCCTCGCTGCATTTCTGCTCAACGAAGGCCTTGACGAGCGTCATTGTCGCGTCCTCTGGATCCTCTGTCAGGTCGCGGATGATAGTGAAGTGGTTCTTCTCGGGGATGACGTGGCGCTGCACCTTTGTCTGCAGCAGGAGAGCACGTGGGTTGTGAATAGCAATACATCGCCAGGCATCGCTGTGTAACTGCATACGTGTCCGGCGTCGAGCAGCCACTTCTCCAGCTCGCGCGCATCCTCTTCGAAGTGGAAATCCTGCTCCGCGGTCACCAGCATCAGCGGGACTCGAAGGAGTGGAGAGCGCTGACCCTCCTTCATCACGATGGTCGCGATGGACGCCTTCCGCCACTCCTCCACTCGCTCGCCGAACGCCGGGTTCACCTGAATGAATCGTATGGGCGACCGTGAGCCTCGACATACCGTCATGCTGTCTACAGACAGCCTTGCTCCTGACCACTAGCTCTCCGTAGACAGCGGCATTGGCGATCCGCACGATGTTGTAGACGCCAGAGATGCCTACGGTAGCCTTGACAATCGTCTCTGCCGGACGGTCCAGTCCCGCGGCGAGCAGGTACTGCGGGTCCGCGAGCACCTGCATGACCAGGTGCGCGCCGGCACTGTGTCCAATCAGCACCAGGCGCTCTGGGTCGCCACCAAACTGCATCGCCTCGCATGAGAGTTACGCCTCCCACTCGTAGTCCCAAGCGTGCCGCACCGTCTCCAGGTGATCGTGCAGCCACTTGACGGCCGCTGCGACGTCCTGTACGTGCGCCGGGTGCCGCACCTCTGGTGAGAGGCGGTAGTTAACTGATACCCCGAGGAAACCAGCGCGCACGAGCGCCGCATCGATGTCCCGGTTCAAGCCGCCGCTCTTGTCGCCACGCTGCCAGGAGCCGCCGTGCACGAACACGCATGTCGGCAGCTTTTTGCGCCGAGCTGACCGCGGAATCGCGATGTCCAGCGTCTGGTGCGCGCGCGGAGCTGTGTCCGCAGACTCGGACGCAGGCAGGTAGCCTACGTCCTTCCACGTGAAGGGGCTCCGCCGCGGCAGCGTCCTCCAGCGGAGCGCCATGATGGCGCTGCCGGAGCTCCTCGGAACTGGAGGCTCAGCTGGTGGGTACTGCCCAGGTTTTGTGAAATATAGTACCGTTCGAAAGCATGTGCATAGATTTATGCGGAATCGGAGAGGACAGCCAACATCCGAAAGGGCAACGCGCGCCAAGAGAGAGAGAGAGAGACCAAGAGGAGCCCGAAGCGACGACGATGGCGCGGCCGACTGTGAGTCCACGCTGTGCATATCGCTGGGCGTGGTGCAGCAGGAGAGGAGCGAGGCGGAGGCCTCTTCTTGGAGCCGTTGATGGCGCCCAGATGTGCCGTACTAACCCCCTACGACGCGTTTGCTTCGACCCCTCCCCAACGCGGATAAGCAGCACCGCGCGTCGCTGCAGTTCCCGAATGCGCACAGCGACGGTATTTGGAGCACGTTTTGGACGTCGAACGATAAGATCCTGACGGGGTCCGTGGACGCGGTGGCCAAGTCGTGGTGCGCTCATTCTCTCTGGGGACGCTCGATGGTTCTGACCAGCATCTAAGGGACCGATTGTTACTCCTACTGCCACGCATAGGAACGTGACCAAGGACTCGATCACGGTGTCACAGCAGTACCCCGGCCACGTGTTGGGCACGATCTCGATCGTGGGCAACAAGGAGGGCACGCATGCGATCACGAGCTCGATGGACTCGCAGATCCGCGTCTTGAACCTGTCGACTGGCGCGGTCGAGAAAACGATCGACGCCGGCCCCGGCGAGCTGTGGCAGCTGTGCTATAGTCCTGACGAGTCCAAGCTCGTGTCAGGAAGCCAACAGGGGAAGATCAACTTCTTCGACATCGAGAGCGAGAAGCTCACGCACGACATCCCCACACAGGCCAAGTTCGTGCTCAGCGTCGCTTATGTGCGTCCACCAGCTCGTTGCCGACCGGGAGTTATCGACGAGGAATTGACTCGTGGGCAATACGGCTGTACTGACGGTGTTGCGTCCACGCGTGGCGCATCCGTCCGCGCTGCTCCAGTCTCCTGACGGCAAACACATTGCGTGTGGCGGCTTCGACGGGTTCGTTGGCGTGTACGACGTCGAATCCGGCGATCTCGTCCAGAAATACGAAGGTACGGCTCGGACACTCGCTTTCCGTCGGGGAACGCTCATGATAACTGTTTGTTTCCTGATGAACTGTCTGCAGACCGCTCAAAGCCCGTGCGCTCGGTCACATACTCGCCCGATGGGAAGCTGTTTGCCGCCTCAGACGACATGCACGTCAACGTATACGACACGTGGGTTCACTTGCTGTCGTTACAGTCTGCTGCTCTGTTGTTCCCTCGGACTAACGAGAGAATCTCCCGCGCTGCGGACGTTGCAGCATGCAAAGCAACGCTGTGGCGACGCTCTCGGGACACATTTCGTGGGTACTGAGCGTCGCTTGCTCCCCGGACGGACAGCAGTTCGCGACCGGGTACATACTGACTCCGACACGTCGACACGACGAATGAGCTCGCTGTCCTAATGGCTTGGTTGTATTGCTGTGTCCTATAAAACAGTGGCGCGGACCGTCGTGTCAAGACCTGGGATCTCGGTATGCGTCGCTGCCTCACGACGTTCGACACCCACACGGATCAGGTACCGTCAAGCCACTCGGCCGCTGCGAAGCGGCAACTAGGCTCTCACAAGAAGCACTGACGCGCTATGAACAGGTTTGGAGCGTTGCATACAACTCGACGGGGACGCGCCTTGTCTCGGGCGGCGACGACGCTCTGCTTCAGGTGTACGAGACTGCGCCGGCGCCTTGATGCGGTCCAGCAGTGGACTCTTCGCACCGGTTTCGGCGGCAAAGGCGTCGCATGGAATAGACCGCGGGCTCTGGTCTCTCGCAATGCTCTCTCAGTCGTTTATACTTACTAATCACTCGCGACCTTCCACCACGGGTCGGTCACGAGCTCTTCTCTAGCAAAGGGAACGTCGGGACGTCGCCCACGAGGTGCGAGTTGATGGCGGCAGTCACCTCGGCATGCTTCTCGTGCTGCACCGTATGACCGCACTCATCAATCCGGATCACGTGGCGCGCGGCCGCGTTCACGAGCTTCTCCTCGAGCACGTCAAGGCTCGAGATGTCCAAGACGCGGTCGTTCTTGCCCCACAAGACGAGTGTGCGTGCCCGGATCTGCGGCAGGTACCCGTCCAGCACGGACGGGTCCTTGAGGCAGTCGTTCACGATCTTTTCAAACACGGGTAGCTGCTTCTCCTGCCGACGCGAACACGCGCGTTAGGGTTAGACACCTCCTTTGTACGCAACGAGCACGAGGGGAGACAGACACGGACGCACCCGCTCCTGAGCGAAAGCCGCCGCGATGGTCTTGGGGATGTGCCTCGGCTTGTGGCTGATGAACTCGTTCATGGTGACGATGTCCTCGGCCGTGTGCGCGAGCAGCAGGTTCTTGCCCGTCTCCTCGAGGATGCGGAAGGCTTCACTCTTCTTGGGCATGGTCACGCCCGCGGGACAGAGCAGCGTGACCGATCGCACGCGCGTCGGGTACATGCCGGCGTAGGCACCGGCGAGCATGCCGCCCATGGAGCAGCCGACTAGGTGCACCTTCTTGTCGCTCGGGATCTCGGACTGCAGGAACTCATGCAGTCGCCGCGCCTGGCGCTCGACCGAGTAGTTCATGAGCGTGTCCGCCGGCGTGGTGCGGCCCTGCCCCGGCAGGTCCGGGATGACCACTCGGTACCGCTTGTCGACGCCGCGCGCGACGTTGACCCACGACTCCTTGACCGAGCTGAAGCCGTGCAGGAAGACCACCGGGTCCGTCGTTTCCTCGTCCTTGCCCTGCCGCTCGATGTACGCCCACGTGAACTGGTCCACCGTCGCGTTCTTGGACGAGAAGCCCGCGCAGAACCGCAGCACCTCGAGCGTCTGCATCACCATCGTCGTCAGCACCGACCCGATCATCGTCGCGGCGGTTGCTCCGTTCGCCCTTGTTGCTCCGCGTGCGCAAATTGGAAATGTCCCCGTGTCGACGCCGAGAGTCCGCGCGCACGAGAGAGAGAGAGAGAAAGAGCGAGAGAGCGAGAGAGAGCGCGCTGGCGCCGCGCCGTCGTAAGGAAGATCAACGCCTAGGCGATTATGCGCTTGTGTGATGCTGATGCGAATGGAGCGATCGGTCGCAGCGGACCAGGGCGGTTCAGTGCGTCATCACTTCGCAAGCTATCGTATGCTGAGTGGCCAAAACTACGAGTAGGACAGATTGATTGGACAAAAACGACCGAGGCTATGCCGCGGTGGCGTGATTATCACCATCACTCTTTCGAGGAATGCACGACGCGTGCCACGCGAGGAGCATACTCAAGCCAAGAGACACGTCAGTGCGACAGCGCGGCTGGCAAAATCCAACAACGGCTGACGGCATGGTCGCCAGTGTCCGACGCGGCCGCTGCTCGGCAATGGCCGCCGTTAGCACCGAGAGGCACGCGAGTGCACGACGACGACAGTTCACAAGCGACCGATGCACTCGTTCATTGACTCGCCTGGCGGTGGCAGAGCCAGCCAACGTCTGTGCCCTAGCCATCACATCGATGCGTCTGGACTTGGCGGGATCGCCGCTCGCGCGCGCCGCGGCACCTAATGCCACTGCCGCGCGCTGCTCACGGAATCGAGCGGTAGACCATGCGGCGGCCTTGCGCGCGCGCCAGCATAAAGATGGTGACGAGCGCGAAGACGGCACCTGTCACGAAGAACGCGAACGCGTGGACGGCGAAGAAGCCGGCCGGCGTGTCCTCCTCCTCCTCGCCGCCCGCCCTCCCCGCCTTCATCTCTTCCGGCAATACGTGGGCCACGGGAACCGCGTCAGCAGCCAGCCCGTCCTTCTTGGTCACGTCCGACGTGTCCAGCACGGGGTGGGCGGCGGCCGTGTCGTCGAACGGTACGATCCCAAAGATCGAGCCGCCGTAGATGGGCTTCTCCTCCCACACGAGCTCCTCGTCGCTGATGTCGGGCTCGACGAAGGCGCAGTCGGCCTCGATGCCGAGGTTGTTCTTGCCGCGCACGATCTTGAAGAAGCCGTTCATGCCCCAGTACGTGCCCCACGAGTTGCGCACGTGCCAGTATTTGACGCCGTCCTCCTCGCCCCAGCCGACAACCTCGACGTCGTGGTCGATGTCCATGAAGCCCGTCTTGTCGTCAATGATCCCCGCCTTGTACTCGTACGTGAACTCGTCGCTGCAGGCCACGCCGCACGTGATCGGGCCGCCGCGCAGGATCTCTTTCATCATGGAGAGCTCTCCCGACAGATGCCCGTACTTCTTGGCGCGATACCGCACCATCTTGGTCACCGGGAAGCACAGCGGCTTGCTCTTGCTCTTCGGCGTGTACATGCAGCTGCGTACGCACAGGCGCGGCGCGGTCGCGCATCAGCCGTCAGTCGATGATCGAGCCCAACGCCTCTACCTAGCAGCACAGCTCACTTACTTCATGCAGTAGCCCTCGGGCGGGCACGTGCCATTGGTCGCGGCAAACTTGGTGTGGTCCGTCGCGTTGTAGGGCAGGCACGACTCGTCCGGCAGGCCATAGCGCGTCATGAACTCGTACACGTCGGCCGCCTCGCCGCCGTCGCAGCCGCCCGAGATGCCGTGTCCGGGTGCACAGTTGAGGAAGCTCTGACGTCCGAGCATCACGTCCGGACCGGTCCAGCCGCGCTTCTTGGCCATGATCTTGATGCGATCCTGCGCGCTGGACATGGCTCCGTGCGCGTAGCACGAGCCGCAGTACTGCGGGATGTGCTGGTTCCACGACGGCACGCAGAAACCCTGCTCGCACCAGTCGAAGTGCGCGGGCAGTCCCTCGACCTGCTGCTGCTCGTCCAGCGAGAGCGGCGGGAGCGCACGGACTGACGGGTGCAGGTGCTCGCGACCCTTCATCGTGCGCTTGCAGTGGCAATTCTCCTGTCGCGCCGGCTCCGTCGACAGCGCGACTGGCACGGCGGACAGCAGCGCCGCGGCGCACAGCATCCACGTCGACAGTCGCGCCATGGAGCTCCAAGTCGCTGGTCAGTCAGTCAGTTCGTCGCGCGGGCTCTCGGAGGAAGCAGCAGCTGGCGAGACGAGAAGTGAGCGATGGCGCAGCTCGGACGCGGGGGGGGGGCGCGCGCGGCTCCTCGCGCCACGCAAGAGCCGCAGCGGCGAGAAGAGAGAAGGAGGAAGGAAGGAGGCCGGCTGGCTGGTCGGCGAAGACGCCGCCGATCCGATCGGATCCGGTGGTGGCAAAGGTTTAGGCATGGTCGCACCCTCGCGCAAAAAGTATAGGGCCGATCGGCGTCGTTTCGCGCGGATTTGTGTGCGAGAACGCGTGAGCAACTTCAAGATGAACTGCGTCGTACGTTGCAGGACGGTAACGGTACTGCGTCCGGAATTAGACCCGAGCTGGAGATGACAGCCTGTCCATGAAAAGCTGCGTTGGCGACTCGCGAAGACCCGATGGACACGGCGGCGCAACGCGAGGCGCACTTGTTCATCGCAAGCGCGCGGGAGGACGTCCTGGAGGATCGGCGGCAACTGCAGGCGACCAGAGATGATATCGCGCGCGCGCTCAAGGCGGCCGAGGACTTGACGATAGAGGCGTGCCACCTGCGCGTGCGCACGAAAGAGCTCGAAATGGACGAGGAGGTGCTCAAGAGATCGCAGGAGGCGGCGATACAGGAGAAGCTGGGCGCCG
Source organism: Phytopythium kandeliae (assembly GCA_023338135.1). Classification (NCBI taxonomy): domain Eukaryota; phylum Oomycota; class Peronosporomycetes; order Pythiales; family Pythiaceae; genus Phytopythium; species Phytopythium kandeliae. The sequence goes on along the minus strand of JAADYC010000060.1, from coordinate 12,931 downwards.
AGAAGCGTCTCATGGAGGTCGGCGGGTACGAGCGAGCCGTCCGCGTGCTTCAGAAGGAGCTGCGCGACGCCAAGAGCGAGCTCCAGCGCACCAAAGGTGACAAACTCGGCCACTCGAAGGTCTTCCACGCACGCATGGACCCTAACGCCACCACCGCTTGCGCTCAGACGAGAAGCTGCACATCATTAGCGAAGAGAAAAAGCTGCACGGAGAGCTCGTCCATCTGCACGCCATGCTGGACAAGATCCGCGCGCACAGCGCCAAGCTGCAGGAGGAGTACTCGGCCGTGTTAAAAGACAAGCAAGAGACCGACAGCAAGTTGCGCCAGTTGTCAATGATCCTGCAGAGGACTCTAGAGGCGTCCGCCTTGTCCAGCAGCCCGCCACCAGTGCCGCGCGCCGCTGGTCCTCCAAACGTGTCGCCCTCCTCCAAGACCGCGAGCTCCTCCCAGGCGTCAACCGCTCCCAGCTCCATCGACACCAGCGCGCAGCCGCAGCCGCAGCCACATCCACATCCACCTCGCGCTTCATCCCCGACTCGCAAGCTGTTCGCGCTCTTATCCGCCCGCTCACCGCCAGCGCGATCCGCCGCTAGCATTGCCTTGAGCGATGCTGCGTCCGCTGAGAATTAATGTAGCTATTCTCAACGGTAATCTGTGTGTTTTTCAACTTGATGCTCACTTCATCTCGCTCTCGCTACTTTTCATCGCAAAGCAACACTTTTCATCGTTACTTCAACCCGTTCTCGTCATCTCGATGCTGGTTGAACCCAACCGAGAAGATCCCGTTGCCTTTCCTCGGGAAGGCGGGCGAGCGATCGACCGGTCCGTGGCTGTCGGCGCGAGAGGAGCGCGGCGTGGCGCGATGGACAAGTACCGGCGCGTGGAGAAGGCGCGAGGCGAGGAGGACGCCGCACCCGCGGGCCCAAACGAGGTGCGAATCACGCAGCAGGGCAAGGTGCGCGCGTACATCACGTACGCGTCCAGTCTCCTGACGGTGAGAGCGCTCGTCCTCGCACTTGTCGCCGCTCGTGGGCTCTGCGACGCGCTCACGTACAAAGTGCGTGCCTTGCGTGGCGTGATATCGCGCCTGCTAGCAGGGGAAGGAGCGCGCGGTGGTGCTCAAGGCCATGGGCCACGCGATCAGCAAGGCCGTGACAGTGGCTGAGATCCTCAAGCATCGCGTCGAGGGGCTCCACCAGCTGGCGCAGATCTCGTCGATCGAGGCCGTGGATGTGTTCGAGCCGCTGGAGGAGGGGCTGGATCGCGTGGAGAACCGCCGGCAGATCCCCGGCATCTCGATCGAACTATCGCTGGACCCGCTGGACGAGCGCGCGCCGGGGTACCAGGCGCCGTTGCCGACGAACCAGGTGTCGCCGTCGCTGGCGGCGGACACCTCGGGTGCCAGAGGACCCAGGCAGCCGCGGCGCCAGCGTAATGCGCGCGAGAGGAAGCAGAGTGAGGTCCATGACGACGTCAACACGAACGAGGATGCCGCCACGACTGAGCAGGAGGTGGGGAGAGAGGGCGATAGCGGAGACGCCAAGGTGAGCGAAGGAAGAGCGAAAGGAGGTGGCAAGCGCGGACGAGCAGGACGTGCGCGCGGCCGCGGGAGCGGGAGCGGAGAGCGCGGTGCAGGGGAGACACCGTCCGCGGCTAGTCCTTCGGCATCGACGGAGAGCGGCCAGACGTCGCCGAACTCCGCAGTCGAGGCGGTAGTGGAGGTGGCGGCAGTGACGGAGGGAGTGAAGCCTGGAGCGTCCGGCGCCGGGGCTGGCGACAGGAAGAGCGCTCGGAGCCGCCAGACGGGCCAAAAGCGAACCAAGAAGAAGAAGGACGAGGACACACCGGCTGCGTCGAGCGACACCAAGGAGGTGGAGAACGGCGCAAGCGGCGGCAACGGCGACGGCGAGGGTGGCGAGCGCGAGAAACCAACGCGAGACAACCGCAGTCGCGCGCGTGGTGGTCGAGGCGGCCGAGGCGGCCGAGGCGGTCGCGGCGGTCGCGGCGGCCGTGGTGGTCGCGGCGGTCGCGGCGGCCGAGGCCATGACCGTGAGGAGCTGGCGGCGGCGCACGATGCGGAGCAAGGAGCTGCCGCGGCGGCGGGTAACTGAGCTGAGCCGCCGGCGCCGCGAGGTGAGGCGAGACGCCGCGCGAAGGAGGCGAGGCGCGTGCATGTTGGCGCTAATATATACCACGCAGACACGTGCGAGCAGGTCAATGAACGCCAGCGCGGCTCCAGCCCGGCGCGGAGGCGAGGGTGGGAAACCCTCGACGAGAGGGGGAGCGAGCGAGGGTACCGAGCCACCGAGCCGCGCCGACGTGCTTCCAGCTATAAACCTACCACACTCGACCATCCAACGGGCGAGTCAGCGAGCCGCCCGGCCCGGTCAGACTGTCCCCGACTGTGCCCGACTCGATCGCGTCTAACCCTACCCGACGACAGGAGAGAGGGGGGTCGAAGGACCAAGCGACCGACCGAGCGACCGGCGGACGAGGCCTAGTAGCGCGGCTGGCGCCGGTCGCCGCCGCTCTGGCCGCCACCGCGCCGGCCTCCTTGCGGACGGAACCCTCCGCGTCCGCCGCGTCCGCCGCCGCGTCCGCCGCGGCCTCCGCGGTCGCCTCCGCGGTCGCCTCCGCGGTCGCCCCGATCTCCCCCGCGGCGTCCGCGGCCGTCGCCGCCGGCAAAGTCTCCGCCCGAGCGCAGGTCCATCATGCGCTCGTTGTTGTCGACGATCTGCGCGAGCTTGTCGGCGTACTGCAGCGCGGCCACCTGCAGGCTCGAGCGCTCCGTCTTGTGCAGCACAATGGCCTGCGAGGCCTGGTCCCAGGCGCCGGCGAGCTCCTCGTTGAGCATCATCTTGGACACGACGCTGTGCACCGTCTTGTCGTCCAGCGCGAACATCTCCGTGAGCCGCGCGAGCGAGACCGAGTCGTACTCGGCGCCAAACGCCAGCAGGTACGTGCGCAGCGCCTCGACCTGCACCTTGCGGCGCACCATGTCGCGCACGCGCTGGGCCGCGCCGGCGCCCGGCAGCAGGTCCCAGACGCCCATGCCGACGAGCAGCTCGGCGCAGGGGCGCCACGAGCCCTGCGCCAGCAGCTTGGCGGCCGCGACCACGTGGTCGCGCGGGTTCTCCGGCGGCCCCTCGAACACGAGGCGCTCGTGGTACTCGAGCAGCTTGCGGAAGGCCTTCGAGATCATGCGCTTGCGCTCCGTGACGCGCGCGTTGACCATGTTGGGCACCTCGAGCAGCATGGCGCTGACCAGGTGGCACGTCTCGAGCAGGTCGAGGTTGATGTGCATGTGGTAGGGCACCTGGCGGCGGCGCTCGAGGCGCTCCTGCTCCACGTCGCGCTCCTGGTAGCGGAACGACTGCATGCCCTGGGCCAGCAGCTCCTTGGTGCGCGCACCCGTGCAGATCTCCGAGAGGCACGCATGCGCCTCCCAGACGAGCCCGGCGCGGAAGGCGCACAGCCCGAGCTGCGCCATCATGCGGTTGAACAGGATCTGCGTCGGGATGTCCGCGTCCGTGATGTTGTCCTGGATGTGCGACATCAGCAACAGGTCGCGCGCCTCGTGGAAGCGGTCGTGCAGCGCGTGGTGGTACACGCGGCAGAGCATCGCGCGCGTCTTGCCGCGGATGTCGCCGTGCTTGAACACAAACAGACACACCTCGCGCAGCTCCTTCTCCGTGTCCACGGCGGCCACCGCCACGGTCGGCACGCCCAGGATCGACGCCGGGTGCACGGCCGACGCGTCGAACGCCGACAGCGCCACCTTGGACGCGCCGTTGCAGGCCGGGTGCAGCAGCAGCGGGTCGCCGAACTGCGCGCGCTTGGCCTGCGCCTCGTGCAGCGCCGCCGCGATCGACTCGTGCTTGTAGTACAGCAGCTCGGCGCGGATCAGCGCGACCGTCGACGCGCGCACAAACTCGCCCGTGCGCTCGTAGTAGCGCTGCACGCGCTGCGCGAGCGCGAGCAGCAGCCCCTCGTCGTACAGCCGCGAAATGTACTCGCTCGTGTGCGGGTCCACCTGCTGCAGGCTCTTGGTGTACTCCTCCGACAGGCGCTCGACGAACGACGCCAGGTCGCCAGACACCTTGATCTTGCCCTTGCCGCCGGCCGCGGGCAGCGTGTCCACGAACTCGACCGCCTCGTCCTCGGCCGCGTCGGCGTCCGCGCCGGCCGGTGCGCCGGCCGCGGCCGCGCTCATCTCGCGGCTCACCTTGAGCATGTCGGCCTGGTCCTCCGACGTCAGCGGGACGATCGAGAAGCCCGGGTTCTGCTCCAGCAGCGTCGCCAGCGCGCTCACGTCCGAGTGCGCCTGCTTCCACCGGCGCGCCGACATGGCGTGGTCGATCTTGCCCGACGCGTCGAACATCTGCGTGCCCACGAGGTACATGAAGGCCACGACCTGGCGCGCGGGCCCGAGGCGCCGCGCGTAGTTGGCCAGGCGGCGCAGCGTCGCCAGCTGCTCCGATAGCTCCGTGCCCTTCTTGCCGCGCATCGCCACGATCTCCTTGATGCGCCGGTCGAACTGCCCCGCCGTGAGCTTGAGCTCCTCCTCGACCGCCTTCTGCGGCGCCGCCGCGGCCTCCTTGGCCTCGCCGCGCGGCTGCTTCGGGCCTCTCGGACCCCGCACCTTGGTCGTCGTCTTCTCCGCCGGCGTCTGCTTCAGCCAGAACTGACGGCCCTTGCCCTTCGGCAGCTCCTCATCCGACGACGAGTCCGACGACGACTCTTCCGATGACGGCCACTCGTCCTCGTCGCTCTCCTCGTCGCTCTCCTCGTCCGACCCCGACTGCCATGCCATGCCATCCCACGCCACAACACGATCACAATCACGTCAGTGCCAGCAGCAGCAGTAGCAGCGGCAGCAACTCGTGCCTCCTAGTGTCAACGGACGCACCTGCTCGTCGTCGTCCGATTCCTCCTCGCTGGCCTCCTCGCCCTCCGACTCGTCCTCCGACGACTCGTCCGAGGCCGCCGACGACTCGCTCTCGTCGCTGCTGCTCTCGTCCGACGAGCTTTCCTCCTCCTCGCTGCTGCTCTCCGGGTGCGCGCGGAAGGCCTCGAGCTCGCGCTGCATGGGCTCGAGCTGCTTCTTGATCTTGCCCTTCATGCGGATGAACGCCTTGCTGTTCTCCTTGCTCATCTTCTTCTGCTCGGCCTTGTTCTTGAGCTTCTCGACCATCAGGTCCTCAAGCGCCACCATCGTGCGCACAAACGCCTTGGGGTGCGCGCCCGCCGCGCTCTTGAGCGCTCCCTTGGACTTGTCCACGAGCTTGAAGAGCGCGTCGAACTCCGTCTGGATCGCCGCCCAGTCGTTGATCTTCATGTGGTTCTTCAGCGCCGTGCACGCGCGCTCCATGCCCTCCAGCGCCTTGTCCTTGGCGCTCTTGACCACGCGCGTGTCGTCCTCCGAGTCCGAGTCCGACTCGACGGCCCAGCGAGACGCCGCGCGCGCCTGCTGCTGCTGCGAGATCTCCACATCCGAGCCCTCCGAGTAGTCGCTCTCCTCCTCGGACGACGACCCGCCCGCTGCCCAGAACCTGCTCGCCATGGCTGCTGCTGCTGCTGCTGCTGCTGCTGCACCCGACGCGGCCCTTCTCGCTCCGGTTCCTCGCCCTCTCGACCGGCTGCGTTCTGCCCCCCTCCCCTTCCAAGGCGCGTCGGCGGCTTGACAGCGCTCGACGCAGCGGGAATCACTGGCTGGACGCGGTCGAAACCATTGTCTGGCCTGTGATTGGCTGAAATCCGACTGACAAGCACTCTTCGCATTCGATTTGTACCGAGAATGTCCTCCAAGGTACGAACATTTGGGGCAGCGCGCCTTCAACGCGATCCACCTCCAGACGCGTTTCGCACGACCGACCGGCGACGACGCTCTCCATCGCTGACGAGCGACAATGCGGAGCCGAGCCCAGCTGGATGGACGTGTGTGCGTCGCGAACTGCCTACCTTCCTATTGTCTACGAGTGGCGGGCAGGGGACGCGCGCGCGGCTCACGGCTGCGCGAACTTGAGCTGATTCCCGGCGCTCGCAGTGACGCCGGGCGAGCGCAGATACGTCAGTCCGTGGGTCGGCGTGTCTAGCAGCGTCGAGTAGACCTGTCGGCCGCGCGCGTCGCCCGGTGCGCCGCCACCGCCGTTGCGACGCGCGCGCGCGCGGGCTCTGCGCTCTCGCCCGTGCTCGTACTTGCGCAGGCACTCGGTCAGCGGGAGCATCGCCACGCACATGACGAGCGACAGCGCGTTGAGGTACGTCAGGTCGCCGCCCCAGCGCGCGTTCGACACGTACACGGCGGGGTACTCAGCGAGGCTCACGACCGAGCTGATAGAGAAGATGACGCCCATGAGCGAGCCGAGGTTTGCGAGCCCGAACGTCTTGGCCGTGAACGCCGACATGACCGCGTACAGGAACGCGCGGAAGGCCGTGAAAACGAAGACCGTGAGGCACTGCAGCGGGAGGCTCGGGACGAGCGACAGCGTGCCGTAGAGAGCGCCGAGCACCGTCGTGAAGAGCAGCGCGAGTGCAAGTCCGCGCGTCTCGACGAGCTGGTCGATCGCGGGCACGAACACGAAGCCGACCGGCAGCACGACGCTGAAGATCTTGGTGTACACGAACCCGTGCTGCGCGTCGCCGTAGTTCTCCAGCAGCTTGTTGGCCGTGCCGATGTAGATGGTCGCGCGCAGCACCTGCACCGCCGCGAACGTCAGGATGTACGCGAACTCGAACGACCGCATCTGCCGCGCCATCGGCTTGTCGACGAGCGAGGACGCGTCGCTCTCCGCCTCGTGCAGCAGCAGCGCCTGGCCCTCCAGGCTGTGGCTTTCGCTTCTGCTGTTGCTGTTGCTGCTGCTGCTGCTGCCACATGCGCTGGCGCTCGGATGCGCGGCCGTGGCTTCTCCAATGTTGGCGGCTCCACTGTTGACGGCTCCACTGTTGACGGCTCCACTGTTGACGGCTCCATTGTTGACGGCTCCGTACGAGTGCTGCTTGCAGTTCGGCTCGGCGTGCACGACGGAGACGGCGACGTCCTCCAGTGCGACCGTGGCCTCGACGTCTCGGTTGCCGATGCGCGGCGACTTGTCGCGCAGGTGGCGCTCGTTGACGCCCCAGAGCACGAAGAGCAGCAGGTAGATGGCGGCCGCGACGCCCGCGAGTCCAAGGAAGAGCTGCTTGCGCGTCGCACCCAGGCGCTCGTGCAGCGTGTAGAGCACGAGGAAGACGACGCTGCTGCCGTCGAAGAGGCAGCTGATGGCCGCGAGGATCGCCGTCTGGTACTGCAGCAGCAGGAAGCTCGCCGGGAAGGACGCCATCATGGTGACGCAGCCGCCGAACGCGATGAGCAGGTACGCGGGCACGAACACGTCCAGGCGCTGCGAGTCGGCCAGCGCCAGCAGCACGAGCCCCGCGACCTCGATGAGCGCCGCGCCGGCCGTCGCGACGCGCGGGCCGCAGTAGTCGAGGAAGACGCCGATGGGCAGCGCGCCGGCGTTCATGGCGACCGACGCGACCGCGAACATGAGGTTCAGCCGGTTCTCCTGCGCGACGCACGGCGCGTGTCCGGGAGCGCACAGCTCGCTGTACTGGCCCTCCTCCTGCAGCAGCAGCAGCAGCGGCGCCCAGCCGAACACGAGCCCCGTGAGCAGCAGGTCGGACGCGAGCACTGCCAGCACGAGCGCCAGCCGCGTCGACACCATGCCGCTGCTCCTTGCTCGGTGCGAGTATATATAACCGCCGGCGCCTCTCGGCGGTCGCGGCCGTGCCTGCTCTTCCTCCTCCCTCCTCTGCTGGCCGTTGGCGAGTGGCGAGCGCCGGTCCGCGCGCATTCACCTCGACCGCAGCGTCACACGGCCAGTGGCGTGCGCGCATTCACACCGCCTCGTCCCTCGCAACCGCGTGCCTCCCTTGCTACAGCGCTCAAATGGCCGTAACGAGAGGATGCTTGATGGTTTAGGAGCACAAGACTCGTATCCGCATCGCCGCTCAAGCGAGGGGATTCTTCTCGTACTTAATCGGGAACACGTGACCATCAATCACTGCGCGCACATGGTTTGCAAGCAAGCAAGGCGAGCGTCGCATCAACCCACTTGGCTTCGATCGCCTCGCAGCGCATCGGCCGACTGGCGGCGCCGGCGCCGGCGCAGATGGCAGACTCCTCGCCGACCGTCGCGGTCGCGGCGCAAGGCTACACGATCCACGTGCGCTCCGTGGCCGGCGTCGAGTCGTGCTGCTACGTGGACGCGCTCGACCTGGCGTTCGACCTCGGCTGCGTCTTCGGCACGGCGGTCAAGAAGGCGCACGTGTTCATCTCGCACGGCCACGTCGACCACGTCCAGGCACTCGTGGCGCACGCGGCGCGGCGCGCGCTGTGGCGGATGCCGCCGGCGAGCTACTACGCGCCCGCGCACTTGGCGCCGCTGCTGCAGCAGCAGCTGAGCACCGCAGCGGCCATGCAGGAGGACGAGCGGTTCGCGGCCAACATTGTCCCGCTCTCGCCCCTCGACCGCGTGCGGCTCCCGAATGGCGTCGTCGTCCTGGCGATCCCGACGAGCCACCGCGTGCCGAGCCTGGGCTTCATCGTGTACAAGACGAGGCGGCGGCTCAAGAGCGAGCTCGTCGGTATGGCCGGGCAGGCGATCGCGGCGCTCAAGCGCGAGGGCGTCGAGGTCACGCAGGAGGAGCTCTCACCGGAGATCGCCTACACGGGCGACACGACGGTCGAGGTCTTCCGCTCGAGCATGAGGGCGGCCGCGGACGGCGACCGCGGCGGCTTGTGCGACCTCTTGCGGGTCAAAGTCCTCATCACCGAGGTGCGTCGCAAAGACCGCGCTCTTCTCTCTCTCTCTCTCTCTCGTTCTCTCTCTTTCTCGCGGCATCAAGTGCTACACTGGGAAAAGGGTATGGTGGATGTGATCGGTCGGTGACGATGCGTACATGCTTAGGCCACGTACGTCGACGACGCCAAGAGCGTGGAGGACGCCGTCGCTCGCGGTCACATGCACCTGGATCAGGTAGGAGAGGGAGGGAGGGAGGGCACAGCCCGACGCATCGCCTTCCACGTGCTCCCGCCACTCGCTCGGCGCACTGACCGCGCTCACCGTCGCCTCGCAGCTCGCAGAGCTCGAAGAGGCGCTCGCGCAGGTGCAGACGCTGCTGCTCGTGCACTTCTCAGCGCGCTATAGCCGCGAGGAGCTCGAGGAAGCCGTGGCGCGGCGCGTCCCGCCGTCGCTCCGCGAGAAGATCGCGCTCGGCCGGTGACGCCTCCTCGCGCTCCGGTTCTAGATATCGGGAGGAGCGCGGCTGCAGCCGAGTCGGACGTAATGCTGGCGGCTACGATCTTCCCGTCGCACGTCTCCAGGCGCAGCGAAGAGCGCAGCGAAGACGCGCAAGCGAGGCGCGTCGCGCGCAATGGAGACTCGAGCGCGAGTAGAGTAATCTATGGTCTGGTTCTCATAAATATGGTTACAGCGGTCACGAGACGTAGGCAGGACGGACACAAGCGGCGCGAGCGGAGCCGGCGGCTCAGCTCCAGAACTCCGAGAAGTTCTGCACGGGGATGGGTCTTGACGCGCGAAGCACGAGGATCTCGTCGCGCAGGAGCATGGGCATGGGAGCGGGCGAGCGGTCGAGCGCCTCGGCCTCGGCCACGGCCACGTCGTCCGAGAAGCGCACCGAGCGCTTCTTGCCAAGCGGCGTGTCCTCGCTCGCGGCGGCCGCCGTCGCCGGCTCGAGCGCCTCCACGGCGGCGCACAGCGCGGCGTCGCTGTTGGCCTGCGCGAGCACGGTGCGGCGGCGCTGGCGCGAGATCTTGTCGTTGGCGCGCTCGATCTTCTCGAGCACCGCGAGCGCGCGCTCCCACTGGTTCTGCAGGCACAGCGCGAGCGCGTGGCGGCGCGAGTTCTGGATGAACGTGATGGCGTAGCGGATGTTGCTGCACGCGAGCAGGAACGGCGACAGCGGGTCTTCGGCCTCCAGCACCGCGGCCACGGCCGCCGCCGAGGTCGGCAGCGCCGCACTCATCGCGGCGGCCGGCTGCTGCGGCGAGTCGCTCGCCGACTGCTTGCAGGCCTTGGGAGCCGGCGCGTCGTCGCCGGCGGACCCGCGCGGTCGCTTGAGCATGCGCTGCTGGGTGGCGGCGGGCGACAGCGGCAGCACGCACGGGGAGCTCATCGACGGGGGAGCGTCGCAGGAATCGTCCGACCAGAGGGCGGAGGGGTCGCGCGCTGGGGCCGGGGCCGGGGCGGTGGCGGTGGCGGCGCGGACGCAGTAGCGGCCAGCAGGCAGAGTCAACAGGGAAGGCGAGGGCTCGTGAGGCCGCGCCGAATTCGCGAATGGCGCGCGCATTGCCACCCGCGGCCGCCAGCAGTCACAGATGGAGGAGCGAGCGAGCGAGAGAGAGAGAGAGAGAAGGCGCGTGGACGACCCAACAATCGCTGTCTTGGTATTTGTAGGCGGCATACGGTTCGCTGGTGTGATTTGTCGCGGGCGGCCCTTGCGCCGTCAACGGACTTAGTCGAGGGGTAGGGCCCGAACCGCATTTTCTCACCCGCCCTTTTCTCACCGAACCGTCGCACGCACTTGACTGGCCCGCGACTGGACTCTAAATCACTTGGGAAATGTAAACCGGCGCGCCTCGACCAACCCGGGCAGCCGCGGCAACCGGACGACAGAAAACAGGCAGCCAGACGGCCAGCCGAGTGGGTGGGTACAGGCGCGCACCATAGTGACGCGAAGATGTAGTACCTTCTTTCGGCCACGCGGGAACCGCCGCGCACGTGTTACAAGCCGCTCGCCGTTGGCTCCAAGTAAACTCGCGGCGGCGGTGGCGCCATTGCTGCTGCTGGCGGCGAGCGCGCGAGCGAGCCACGAAAGTTTGGCGCGCTGGTGGCGAGCGCGCACGCGCGAAACCGGCGGGGCGGACGGCCGCGCGGCTCTTGAGATGGGGTCAGTGCCTCTGTGCGGCGACGCGACACGCCAGCGGATCGGAGTCTCCGACAGAGGCTGAACACGCGGATCTGATCGGACGACCAGCCGGCGGCGCCTGGCAGACGCCGACGGCGCGTACGCCTCCGGCAAACACGGCGCAAGCTCGCCATTTCACACGCCGACGGGTCAGCTGCGCGGCGCTCTGTCTCGCTGCGAGACGCCGCCAGATGCGAGCGAGCTCCACATGGCGGCGACCAAGTTCAACGCTCCCAGTCGGTGGCGCGCCACGTCGGACCAAGCTGCGCGCGGTCGGCGGCGCGATTGGCGGCGCGATTGGCGGCGCGATTGGCGGCGCGATCGGATCGAGGCAGATCCGGCCGAACGCGCAGTGTGCAGCAGCCAGCTCGCTCGGCACCTGTCTGTCGACATGCGTACGCGTCCGAGCGTCGAGGGCGTGGCGTCCGGTGGTGACTGCCGGTAGGCGGCGTGCTGCAGCGCGGGGCTACGAGCGACAACGGCACGCACGTGAGTTCAATGAGAGCGGGTCGGTCCGCCGCGCTCCTGTCAACGAAAACACGCGCCGCCGTCAAAGTCCGGCGCGCGATCAGCGATCGATCCAAGTCGCACGTGGCAAAAGCGACCGACCGTGACGACGACGACGACGGGCGACTTGCGCCGCGCTGGCTTGCGCGCCTCGCGCCCGCTCTCCAAGCGGCAATAGCCGTAGAGGACGCTGTAACGAGGGCCGGTGGCGGCCAGTCTGTGCTGCGCGTCGCGCGTCGACGCTTCGAGACGACGCGCTCGCTCCGATGAGATCACATGGCTCAGCGGTGGCTCGGTGGCCGCGGGTGCTGACTGACGGCATGGCGACTGCGGTCGCGTTCGCGGTCGCGTTCGCGGTCGCATTCGCGTTCGCGTCGCCGCGTATGGACCGACCGATCGGTTGATCGATCGATCGCCATCGGCGTTCGCGCAGGAGGTGTCACATGCTCGGAGCGCACACCAGCTTCAGTGCGAGCAGACGAACCAGAACTCAACTGGCGCATCTCAGACTCCTGCAAACGACGTGACGACACACAATTGGCACCACCACCACCACCAATCTCGGAATGACTGCGGCTGCGAGCACGGAATGCGTGGCGCAAGCGAGACATGACAGGGTTCAGACAATCTGCATGCATTCTCTATCTGTCTGCTCTATGCAGAGACGTTTGGACAAACGCACGGAATGATTGCGGATGACGACGATCGCATTCACAGAGCATCACTCCGTGCGACTGTGCCTCGTCTCGCGCAAATGCCGAGGAGGAAGCCGTCGTCCTTCGACCCGACGCTCCGCAATGCCGACCCCCGTTTTGCTTGTGAAAGGAGTCGGCAGTCAGCAGCGACTCTGCTCTCACAGACTCGCTCCCATGCCACGGGGAGCACCCAGATGGATATCTATGCCACTACGACATCTCTCTCTCTCTCTCTCGTCGAATCACCCGCTGAAGAGTGATGAAGAGTGATGAAGGAGACTTGATCCGCTCCTGGGTCGCCGTTGCAGACCGGAGGAACGCTCAGATAGACCCGTGAGCTGGTGCTGCAAGATCTCCAGCATGCTGTGCGCCGCGTTCACGTCGCGGTCCTCCGTCTTTCTGCACACGCTGTGCTTCTTCAGACAGTGCAGCATCTTGTGGATCGGGTACTTGCGCACAACGCCGTCGCGGCAGACGCACTCCTCCTGTTGGTTCTCGAGGTCAGCGACCGTGCTGCATTCATGATGCTTCTTGCTTGTGCGGTATTCGCCGACCACGACGACTTCACAGAGACGCGAGAGCTACTGGACAAACTCCTTGACTGGACCTGCCAGACACTTCTTGATCAGATTCTTGCTGACGAGGCCACACTCTCCGAATCCGACGACGGTGTGCGACCCAGGAGGATCGGCGAGCTCGTAGCAGGCACGGTCGAGCTGACTGCGAAACAACGAGGCGCGTCGAAACGCGAGCTTGC